>JAYMTE010000477.1:0-17935 GCA_036897545.1 Pelargonium fulgidum
TTTTACTCTTGCTCCACCAAATCTTTACAGGTCCAACCACACTTGAATATGCATGTTACATATGTGCATATTGAGCACTGTGTGGCATTTGAAAACATTAAACCCTGTCCAAGTGCTTATGAAGTTAAACATATATGTTAGAAATATTTCTGTAAAATAGGAAACAAAGAATGGGAAATTTCTGTAAACTGGGGACACTTATTGATTCTCGTGTAGTATCTGGCGGCGATGTCATGTATTGGTCCTCTTTCTACGTACCCATTCTTCATTTTTTTAATTAACGTATTTGCTCCTTTGTTCAGTTTCCTATATATATGTTCTTGAGAAGCTGTAAGATACTCGGACATAATTCAATTTATTCATAAGTTTGTTGCATATGGGCGGTCTAGTGCATGAGGCTCACGCGATTGTGGGGTCTGAAAAGGGTCATTTCTATGTAGTCTTACCCCTATTTTTGCACCTTTTGCTTTCTTACTCAAACTCGTAACCTCAAGGTCAAAATTTTGTAGTATATAAAATCTCTAAGTTGAAGCATGTTTTTTTTTTTGTTTTTTCAGTAGTTGGAGAGTGGATACGTTGTTTAATACTGGTTGAATGATTAATTACAAGTCACTAACATGGAAGAAAGTTGCCAAAGGGCAGTCACCATTTTACATGTAAACAAATAGAACAGAATGCTAAAGAAGCTGAACATACTATGCGTTTAACTCAAGTTCACCAACTTGCTTTTCATTTTGTATTTTTGTTACATGGCTGAGATTACAAGATGAGAAAATAGATCTTGGTGACATATAATGTGAGTTACTCAAATATCTTCTCAGTCGTTTGAAATACTTTTTGGTCATTATTTTTCAAGTTAACAAATCTTTTTGGAAGAGAATCATTACTTGTAAATGCTTTAAATTTAGATTTTCATTATATTGTCACAAAGAGATGAGATAGAAACCACAAAAGATTCTAAAGTGATCCCATGTGAGTTTTGATCAATACAACATAGGTAAGTGGTCCTAGATTTTCACCTTAAGAAAATATACAGAAACATAAGAATGCTAGCAAGCTAAGATTAGATGGTTAAACTTAAAAGAGGAAAACCAAATAGATTCTAGTGAGAAATTAATGTCTGGTGGATGTTGATAAAAAAATTCTGCTTTGTGGGACTTTTACCTTTCTTTTTTGCCCATCTGTGATCTTAAAGTTACTGTTTATGTTCCTAGGAGAAGGCATATGAAGAAAGTCAGAAATTTAAAGAAGGTATGTACATCTTGGAGAAAGAACGGATGTTGAAGGACGGTTGGTGATGCTTTGATTGTGATAATATACCCGAAGAAGGGTAACGAAACAATCTTTTTTTCAATAGTAAATGCAAAAGCAGAATTAGAACATGTAAGCAGCAGTGAAGGCAATATTCTTTTGCAGATCCAGCAACTTAGCGAGTGAAACTGTTTGGATAACTTGTACACAACAAGAAGAATGTGTTAGTACTTCAATCTTATTGCTTCTTTGCACCCAACTTAGCGCTCGAAGAATTAAATGAGTTTGAGAAATTCATATTGTACTTTCAAATTATGTTATGGTCATGTCATGTATGCTGAAAACTGATGCTTGATGTTGATGTCAAGAAAGAAGTGGATATGGGAATGCTTCTGGCAAAATAAGAATACCATTGGAGGATCCTCTGAGCAAATTAGATCAGAGAATGGACCACCTGGTGACAAATATTCCTAATTTTGGCAGCTACTGGAGATTGAAGAGTGGTTTTCAGTTAACCATATGAGCAACTATTTGTAGTGTAACCCATACTATATACTCTTTTGTAACAATCCACATTACTATATATTAGAATTGCATTTGAAGTTGAAGTTGCCCAAAATTGATATTTTCACCAGAATGTTTATGGTTGACAATAGCTTCTCTTTTCTTGTCCTTGCCAATAATAAATAGTACCATGTAGTAAAGGTGAAGCATCTCAACTCTCACATCTACTAAAGAAACACGAAAGCAACTTGGCGCATGCAACCATGCAAGACACATGTCAGACTGTGTCATAAGTGAAAAATGAGTCACATTCTCTTTTTGGGCAGTTTTGATTTTTAAGGGATGGGTAGTGGGTTCCATCTTATTTTAGTTGTAATAAACAGTTATGATTCAATTTTAGAGTACGTGCATTTGACATGTATAACGGCTGCATACATGAATTATTCCTAAAATATACTACAATTAAAGTACAATACATTGGTTATGTTTCCTCGAAAATGAATATGATTCATTGATTCTTTAACAAACTTGGAGTACAATCAAAGAAAGTCAAATCTGTGAGTTCTTTGAAATTTAATATTGTTTGAAAATAGGCTCATAAAATCAAATGGTAAAAGACCTAGTTTGGTCCCCGAACTTTAATGTTTTGATTCAATTTGGTCTCAAATTTTTTATTAACCATATTTGGTCCCTGATTTTCATGTTCTGACCCAATTTAGATCCTGAACTTTTAATTATCCCAAAATAATTCTTAAACTTTCAAATATTTATCCAATTTAGTCATTGAATTTTTTATATAAGCTTTTAAGGGCAATGACAAAATTGGGTCAATATGTGTTAGTTCAAGAACCATTTTAAGTCAATTGAAAGTTCATGGACCAAAATGAGTCAAAACATGAAAGTTCAAGAACTAATTTTGATTCACAAAAGTTCAAGAACTAAATTGGGTCCAAACACCAAAGTTCGGGATCAAATTAAATCTTTTACCAAATCAAATGTTTCTGTTCTTGAGAAAAACTACCAGCTCCTACCAACAAACTCAACTTTTCCCAAGATCTCTAACCACCAAATAAAGAAAAAAATAAAGAAAATTCAAGAGCCAAAGATGACAAAATAATATCTATTTCATCACTATGTATTAATTTATTGTCAGAACAGAACCCCAAGATGGGCATCCACTGAAAGTTTCACACAACCAGTAAATCAACCAGACACTGCATCCAATCTGCGGAATAAAAAACCGAAAAAGAAAAGGAAAAGGAAAAAATAGGCAAGGGGAATAGAACAACATGCCTGACAAGAACCAGCAACTTTGCTGGATATTACAGCAAGGAGAAGATGAAAAATGAAAATAAAAAGGAAAAATAATGAAAAGTCTGCTCTTTCTTGTATCACTATGCCACCATAGATGCATTGCGCAATATTTTTGCGCATACTCGATCTCATTGTACATCTCCAATCACACCCCAAGTAGACCTATATTAAAAAACTCAAGCTCAAACCTTACATGAAATTCCTCGTACCTGCACTCTATACTGAGTTCTTCAAAACAGGGAAACCAATTAGCCCTAAATCCGATATTCACTTGAACTGAAGTATCTCAACAAGGAAAATGTATGAAATTCACAGTTCTTCACATGCTTTATCAGATATACTTCATCTACAGTAACCTTTTGATATCTGTATCATTAGCTCCTATGCAGCAATTCCTGGCAACAGCAAAATCAACACCATATAAATACTACAACCAAGTAGACGAGTCTAGAGACTGAAGCAAACCAATCAAGAAAAAATATAAATAGCCATAATTAAGATCCATTTTTATTTTCTTGCCTTTTTTTTTCCTTCCATTTTCTACTCTCTTTTCTAGGTAACTAGGTCATCCATACTGCATGGGCAATAATGTGGCACATTAACAAATATCAAACCATCACTCAATGCCAAACTACAGCAGAGTCCCTTTGCAACGAAAAGATCAATTTAAGGAGACATGCAAAAGACATTTTGGCATGACAAGGGTATCCTTCAATAGGAGGTCCATCGACGATTTGCACATAATATAGGGTAGGTGGCTTTCCATCTTCGAATCTCATTTATGTCAATGGCACTGAGTTCAATTCCCCATTCCCACATTCATCTATGACATAATTTGTTATGTGGGATCATTTAACAAGTAGCTGAGTTTATAAATTGAAGTTGCAACTATTTGCCTAACAGGGATAAAATTAAATTACACTCACAAACCTAATTATTAGGCTAGTGGTCAATTGAACATGCTGTAAAAGACACTGATGGGGTAATAAAATATCAGCAAATAGAACCAATTCGTTAAATGCAAGTGTTGATTGTATGGTCGAGGATGAGGTTGGGGGAGGGAGAGGTGATCAAAAGATGATAGGATTATTTCCTAAAGACGAACAATAAAATAGTAAGGGGTAAGTGATTACCTCTATCTGCTTGTCTACTATAATCACCAACATAACCGAGGGAGCTTTTACCCACAACATCTGAACCAGCATTTCCAGGCCCATAACCAAATGAGCTGGACCTATCTAGCCCTGAAGGAGATGATCTCCAAGTGAGGTCCCCATAAACTGAACCACTTTCGTAAAAGTCTATGTCTGCCCCATCAAATCCTGCATTTGAAAAAGAATTGGTCCCAATGCTTCTTCCATACCCTCCACCTCCTGAAACAGAGTTGACATCTCCACTGCCATAACCAAGATTGCCAGTACTATATGCAGAACTGACTCCACCCTGGTTTGAATTAGGAGAGGAACCCCAAATTGCTCCAATATTGCCCAAAGAACCCATTCCCGAGTTCCCATTTCCAGAGCCCATGAGAGGACTGGAGTTTGCAGCATAATTTAGACCCCCATTCCCCCACATAGTCCGACTTGCTGAACTTAAGAGAGATCCACTTCCCCCATTGCTTGCACCAAAGCCAATAGGGCTACCAAACTTGTTTGAACTCCCATTATATATAGGGCTTGATTCTCGTCCATAGCCAACGTTAGAATAAAAGTTTGCATTCCCCCCAAAGCTTGGACTCATGCCTGGTTCAAAGTTCACTCCCATCGGAAAATTAGAACCAATTGGAGGAAATCCACTCCGGCCAACAGTGACAGGGCTATATCTACCATCCATTCTTCCAAAACCTCCAACTGAATTTGGATTGTATCCCTGAGTGTACCCATTAAGGAAGCTATTGACTCTACTCAGACCAAGGTTATATCCACCTAACTGAGTTCGACTAGGCCCAGGAGATAGCTCTTTAGGAACAGCCCGCTTGACCTCAACCATTTTACCGTTGAGTTCATGAAATGTTTTGTGCAACACCTTTTCTACTGCATCCTCTGAATCATAAGTGATGAACCCAAAACCTCTCGGCCTCTGGGTGTTGTGGTCGTACATCACCACAACATCAGTAATTGTCCCAAATTGATCAAAGTAGTTTTTGAAGTCACTCTCTGTAACGGTGGATGCCAATCCTCCAACAAATATCTTCTTTGTGCGGGCAGGACCAGGAGATCCATGAATGCTGTTATTGTTTCTGTTTAGAATGTTCTGATCATCCCTAGGAACAGCTTTTTTTGCCTCAACCTGAGATTAGAAAGATCGATAATAAAAAAAAAAATGAGCTCAATGAAGATGGCATAAATATTACAAAAGAAGGTTCCCTGCATGCTAACGAAAATTTTATAACATCTTACAGTGTTTTTATTCACCAATGTGCATGATAGAGTGTTAGAAATTTTTAAATGAATTATATTCATCAGACATTATTTTGAAAGCTGAGACTCTATAAAGATGCACTTCCTGTCCACAAACCACAATGCCTTACTCCAACAACATATATATGTCTCACAGAAGCATGAACAGCTCATAGAAACATCGAGACAGCCATGAGAAAGTTATCATGTGGTATAAATTACATTTACAAGTAACATGCTAACATGTTCACCAAATCACAGTAACACTCTCACACATGGTTCCATAACTATCAGTCTATTACTTCAGAACATGCTCACACAACCTAAATCATATTTGAGTCCTAAAGGTCTCCCACCCCACACACGCGCGCGCAGCACACACAAAAGCCTTGTTTCCAATAGGTTATATTTATGGGAAAAATCAGCAGCACTGACCTATTTACAGTCAAAGTATGCACATATGCTGTGTATTTGACACTAATGTCTTATTTTGACTTCCAAATCATTTGACATACCTGGAACCCCTTGCAATATCACATCAGTTGTTACAAAAAAAATATGCAATCTATCTTTGTCGCACTTCCATATAAAACTTGAGATAACCCTCCATTTAGACATAATTATTTTGACTTGTATCCATTTTGTGGAAGACCTTAAATTGCTCAATTGAACTATGTCCGAGCTTAAACTGCTCATGAATGATAGCGATTTTTAAACAAGCTTCAATCCCTTCCTATCTATTTTAATATCTTTCAATAAATAATATGGATCTACATTGAGTTGATCCTACTCAATCATGACAACTACACGTAACCAATCAGACCCAACTAACCATGTTAAATAAGCATCAAATGCAAACAGAGATGATGGTGTTTTGCTTCTAAACCCAATTACAGCCAAATATTAAGAAATTCACAATTTACACAACCAATGCACAAATTATTATCTGATAACTGAATTGCAAATGAAGTAATTATCAGGCAATACATTAATTTGTATGACAAGGACTAAAGAACCATGATCCAAAATAATTGTTCTGTATGAAAAATGCTATAGAGGTTCGAAAAAAGGAAGATCGCACGCAAACTTACAGTTCTACCATCTATTATGTGCTTCTCCATAACGACTCTCTCAGCGGTGGCAGGATCAGCAAAGACAACAAAACCAAAACCACGAGCACGACCTGTGGCCCGATCCTTCATGATCACAGCTTCAATTACTTCTCCGAAAGTCTGGAAATACTCCCTCAGACGGTCTTCATTCGTGTCCCATGAAATCCCACCAATGAAAAGCTTGCCGGGCTCTGTTTCCATTTTACTGATCCAATTGCCAATTTTCCCATCAGTTAAAATTCCCATCAACAAGACAAGCAAAATGATCAATAGAGAAAACAGCAAACTGAATCAATCAAACAACAAGATGCAAAATTCAAAAAACATTACACCGGATCTAGCCAGCAACTAGAATTTGGATCACTAGCAACAAAATTCAATTGACAACCAGTTTCCTAGTAACCAAACAATATACAATTCAATGATATAATAGAAAACATCGTAATGCGGATTGAACAAGAAAAAAAAACATACCTTATCAAGTACAGCACACACGCAGGAAATATTAAAATATGTATAAGAATATGGATCTCGGATTCAATCCAGCAGCTCAGTCCTCCACCGATTAATCACGGATCGACCCCCGATCCAGACTTCCTTAAAACACAGAAAAGGAATCGAATTTGACACAAAGTCAGCAAAACAAGCAATACCCAGAAACCATCTCAGCACAAACAAGAACCAAAAAGCAAAAATATACCAAATGAAGCAAAACCCAGATGAGAAATCGAGAGAAACTTAAGATCTGAGAGGAGGCATGCTAAGAAGAGAGGGCTTGAGGCCCTCCTTTTCCTCTCTCTCTTTCTTGTTCCTTCAATTCCAATAGCTGTTGTTGTTGTTGTTTTGATGGTGAAGAAGATGGTGTTGATGATTCAATTCAAATTGTTAAATATATAATGAATGATAGAGGCTAATGCATCAGAGCAGAGATGTATTTGGAGAGAGATGAGCATGGGAAGATGGATTTGCAAGCTCTATATTTGGGTTGTGAAAAGAAAAGCAAAACTGTTCCTTTATTTATTTTTATATATTTATATAAATATAGAGGAGACAGAGAGAGCTCTATGGCTGTCCTCTATTCCTCCCATGTAAGAAGGTTACAGAGATAGAGGATGGTGACTTCTCCAAGTTTAAATTCTTGCAACAAATAAATCATGTAAAAATTAAAACTTTAATTTAATTATACATATACATTTTCTATTGTCTATTTCTTTCTTTATTTGCATATGGATCCTCTTAGTTTGAGTTATTTTTAGATGTTTCCTCTAACTTACAATTATTTTGTAATTAGTGGTTTATGACCATGACATTGATGAGACATGTGATCAGTTGGTGATGCATAATTCCACTAAACTACATAGTCATATATAATATATATGTATCTATATATTGTAGCTTAGCTTACAAAGACTATGTTATATTGTTATGTTGCCTTGCAGCTACCTAAACTCTCACCTAATTGTGATTTTTAACTTCAAAATTAAATAGTAGTTCAAGAGCATACAACTATACTTGTTGCATTAGGTGGACAAGTTGAATTATGTGTCTTGAAGGCTAGTCTTTTTGTTGTCGCTTATATTGCTCTTTCAAGAAGAAAAAAAATAAATAATAAAATAGTTGTTGACGCTGCGTACATGAAATTTTGAGATTATGTTATGACGGCGGAGTTAAAATACACGAGTGCACGATCTCATGTGCACAAGAAAGCCACGAATAATCCGTACCCACCTTGTGTGCGCATTCATATACATTCATGTAGTTATTTTCTCATTCTCAATCACACGTGCATTCCTTCTCATTGCGTGCCCATTCACAATTTCATTCACACCCTTGAAGCCACTCTTTTGTGGCAATAATGCGACAGTTGTGGATAAAGAACATTTCATCTATTCAAATATAGTGTCATGCTATAGACATTAGTTTGAACAAAAACTACTTCAAGAATTGACAATCTTGCCATGTCTAGAAAGTGAGTGTTCTTTAGAATGGACACAGTAGTTATGGAGGTAAATGTGAAACACTACATAGCGTGATAGTGTGATACATGTTGATTTTCACGTAATGTTTATATTAATTTAATTCATCTATTATATATTTTTCATATATAGAGAATGTTGATGTAAGAATTGTCATATACAGTTTTAATGTTAAATGTTGGTCAAATCAAAATGAAAATCAGTAACCTACATCGTTGACTTTGTGTTTAATTTTTTTTCTTCTATATATGTTCAAGATCTTGTTAGATATAGACAAAGAGTGAAAATTTAAAAATTTGTCATTATAAATTGTTAACCATGTATATGTAGAGAGAGATAGAAGAGTCTAAACCAATAAGTTTGTCTTACATTAAGCCGATAATGAGGTTACTGACTCATTAAAATTTCGGAAATAGCTTTGCTTCCACAATTTTATTGAAATGAGCAATTGAACATTTAATATCTTGTCACCACCTTAGTGGCTTGACATATCTTAAGTTAAAAATAATTTTGCTTTTATTTTATTCTCTCTATCTTTCTATATATATAATGTCATTAAAATTTATGATATAATTAATTTAAAAAATAATATTCCACATATCATAAGAAAAGTATCTCATTTTATTTAAACTTGTGCTTGAGAATAAACTATGACAAGCCATTGAGACTAAAATTCATCACACTTGAGTGATCAAAATATTTAATTTTCATCTTAGGATAAATAGATAGACTTTAAAAGCATTTTGATTTTGATTACAATTATAGATAAAAATGGATCTTATATATGGAAAAGATGTTACCTATGTCATATGTTTTTTTTATACAGGCTTAGGGCTTTTGATACCTGACTGCACCAAAGTAGTCTCTTACACCACCACTACCAAGGATGTGTTGAGTGAGAATCGATCTTGAGACGTCATCTCACTCACACAGCTAGAATAATCAATTGCGCCACCCTTAGCGGCTACCAATGTCATATTAACTGTGAACAAACCTCAAATGAGAATTAGTCTGAGTGTGGTAAAATAGCTCAAATGTGTCAACCGCGAGTGTGCAGACCAGCTCAGAAACCTCATTATATAAATCGAAAAAAATAATTTATTATACTTAATTAAGATTGACTGCGTGAATTGCAAATACAGGGAGCTAAGGGTTTGTTTAGCATTTTTCAATTCATAAATGATGGCTTCATAAAAAGGCAAGGGATGGACCATGCACCATCAAAAGTTGATAGCTGGATGGGTTTGGGGTTAAAAATTTTGTTTGCAAGTTGTAGAGTGGTGAAATTGTAAATATAGAAAAGTATGTGGATAAGATAATTAGAAGAGAAAAGAAAAAAAAGAAAAAAAATTATACTTTAAAAGGAAACAATATAATTAAATAAATAAACAATGGTGTCTTTAATTTAAAAATACTTTAATTTAAAATAATGTACAGTAATAAAATAAAAAGTAGGAGAAGATGTGTGAAGGACAGAAGGGATTGCTTGTTCTCCCACTCATCAAATATTAAAAAATAAAATAATATTAAAAAAAATAATAAAAACAGGTAGATTAGATTAAACGTATTCAACAAATACACATTTTGGTGCATCCATTGCACATGTATGACGTTTATGCACTTGCATCTACAACCTTTCTTGTCTCTTTAAACTTAATTATAAATAATTTCGAGAGAAAAAAAACCATTGTCCTAACGGTTAACAAGACCGGACATAATTAAGTTTATATCGTAAAAAGAAAAGACTAAATTAAATTGGGACGAGATAATTGAATCAAGTCTAGTTCAAGTACAGTACAAGTAAGTTGGAGCAGCCTCCTCAAGATCGATTGAAAGTAAACACTGATAAGGTAATATTTGCGAACGTGACTAGAGGTATTGATTGATTTTCGATCAATTTTTAAAGAAAAATTGTCCAAGTCTTGAATCGATACTCATCAGGTACATGACATCGATTTTTAGTTTTAACGTGACAAGATGATATTATATTATTTTAATTACTAGAGGAGATTTTGAGTTGAATAGAAATGTAACTAATATAAAAGTATTTCTGGTTATATATATATAAAAAAAACTAATGATGAAATCAAGCACATGTTGCCAAGAAGTTTTTGATGAGATCTTATGATCTCATGTCCTTATGTATTAAGTGTCATTTCATCGTTAAAATAGATAAATTGTAAATTATTGGGCACTTAAAATTTAGGAATCATTACTTAAAATATGAAACAAAGTTGGTGAAGTAAGTTAATGTTCAAGTTAAGTGTTTAAAACACGAGAATTTACTTAATAAAGTATATAAATGACAACTTATCATGGCATGACCTAGTTTAAAACTCAAATTAGCACTTCCTCAAGTAATGGGTGGTCAATTTTCTTACTTCATCCATTCAAAATCTTATGCAACGAACCTTGACAAGACAACGGCTGTAGATTACTATGTTCAAGATGTCCAACTGTACAGAACCTTGTGAACTTTTAGAAACCGACTTTGGAAAGCAAAAAAATATAAGAATCAGATTAAGAATCTAAAACATAGAAAATGAAACATAAAAATCGACGAACACATCGTCGTTGTATGTGAAACTTATTTCACACACTTTAACAGTAATCATCGAGATTTACTAATCAAAACTGACGTAAAATATCGTAAACTGCCGTTGACTCGGTGCTTCGGTTTGAGGATATAGTATATCATTTTGAGGTAGCAATGGATGCAAGGTGAGGCAGTGCTTGTGTTTTGTATGTTATGAAAATGTTAGATAGCATTTGTAATTATCAGAAAGGAAAGAAAAGAGAGGATATAACATAACACACACAGTTGTAGATTTGGAGGTATTGGATAAGGACTGAATCAATCCTTGTTGGTCCACTACTTCCCATCTCATTCAACATAGCTATTTAGCAACATAATGACAAATCAATGCCATTATTAATAATTAATATAAACAAAACTAAGCTGTATTACAAGAATTAATATATACAATATCTATATTATTATAAATAATTGTTTTTGTCATATCATATCAATCTCTATCACCACCCACCTATACACACAGCCATGTAGCGTAGAGACCGATCCAGTTTTCTGCCGCTGGACTCATAGCCCTTATTTTTTTTCATTTTGTTCAAAATTAAATTGAAAAGGTCTGTGCGGCGCGATACCAGAGCAAGTACTTTTTCCGTCTCAAAATAATTGTCATATTTTACTTATATGTTGTCTCAAAATAAGTGTCATGTTTCATTATTTTAAAAAGTTAGTTATGCATGAATTAGTAATATCGTTTCTATAATAAACCTATTATTAATATATTTTAACTTTGCTAGAACGCATGTTTATAGAATAGATTAAAGAATACACAACACCAACAATTTTTTTTTCAAAAAAAAAAAAAAGAAGCTTATTTTGGGATGGGAGAAAAATATTTCTCTTATTTTTATAAGCCCTGTGTTTTAAACTATTGAGTTATTTTTTTAAAAACTATCACTTATTTTAAACAAAGACATATAGTAAGTACGTAGAGAAAAAAAATCAATTTAAAGAATTATCGGTTGAGACTCAGTCAAGTCGAGCCAATGAGAAAAATATTACCTCATGCTCATGATTTAACACTTATACTCACCAAGTAAATTTGTGTTGCACCCACCCAGATCCGTTTTCTTTGTACTTTGACCGAATCTCAGTCAAATTAAAAGAAAAAATATCATATCACGATTTAACACTCATATTTTTTTAACAAATTCTCGTAGTGTACGCTACCGTTCATTTTTACTGTGTTTTGACCTAGACTCAGCCAATAACTTCTTGATTTTAGACTCATTAATCTCTGGTAAGTAAATGCAGCAAATAATCACTAAATTATTAATATATATTCTTACCATAATTTGAAGCTTTTTATAACTTTTATTATTATTATTGTCATTTGTCACTTAATAATGTTGAGTTCTTATAATTTTGGTGGGGGTCAATGGGGGAGTGGATAGGCATATCAGGGATTTATTTGTAGATTTTAATAGAAAATGGATGATTAGTGTTTCACATGCAAGATAATAATGTAGTGAGTGGTTCATATGTCTCATATATAGATTCCTATAAACATTCTACAAAAGTATCTTGTATTTTTTATTCAAACAAAAAGTTGAGGAGCTCATTTGATCTGGCATTGGTGCTATGTATTTGCTCCTTAATGTGGAAAATTACTAAAAATTAACACATTATTAATTTGTGTCATTATTGTGGAGTTTAAAATGATGAATTTGCAGATGTAATCAATTCAAACAATATAATGAAATCAATTCAAATCAATATAATGAAATCAATGTTTGAATAGTTTACCATTCATTTAGATTATAGATAAATTCATACAACTATTTTTATTTTAAAACAGAGTGTTAGCCTCTATCGTTGTACTCGAGCCCCGCGTACTCCTTCAAAGATCCGATCAATGGAAACAACACTCAACAAGACAATAGTCTTGTCCATATCATCATTGACATATATCATGATAATGCTTGACTAGAAATGATTTAAGTATAAATAATTGATATAATGTCATCTAAACGCTAAATAACTAATATACACAAATTCATTTTTACAAATCATTGCATATGATAATCTTTTACAATCATCAAAATGATTGATTTTAGAGTATTTATCAGGGCAGAGCCGGAGTTTTGATTCCTAGGAAAGCAAATGGCTTAAGGGTCATCAATGTAGATCTAAGAAGACTCGTGGAGACGAGGAGATGAGATGAATAGTCATAAAGTAGAGATCTAATAAGCCTCGTGTAAGCGAAGAGGCTAATAGACAAAGAGTTATCAAGATGATACCCCCAAGAAGACTCGCGGGGCGAGGTGACGAAAGGTAGTCAAAAGACACCCATAGCAATAGGATTGAAGTGACAAATGGTTTTGAAAGCTCACATGGCATAAAAGATGGATGGTTGTATGAAAGATAAGATTGAAGCCTGTTGAAGAGAGCTTGTACACTTGACAAAACTAAGGCAAGTTTAGCTCCTTCTGAAGGCTATAGAGGAGGCTAATTTTCATTTTTGTCTAGATTCTGTCTAACCTCTCAACATGTATTGTTACTCTTGGCAATTTTCGAAATTCTATTCTTGTACTTTTTATATCTTCCTCTTTGAAAATCTTATGAACTAAATTACCCGAATTGTTGATGAAAGAACAAGATGAAAGACTTGTGCTTGTGATCAATGATTCAAGAAACCTCTTTAATTATAAGATGGTTACATAAGTTGATGGGTTTAAAGAGGTTGAGAGTCTAAGGGGCAAAGTGCACACTAGCGCGCCTATTCACAACGATGCAAACGAAGCCATAATAACACTTGAAGGAAGAGAATTTGAGGACAAAAAAGAAAGATAATCAAAAAACAATTTCATTCCGCAGGAACAAAAATAACCACAAAAACGATACAATGCTTAACTACCCAAATAATGTACTCAGACACCGGATCCCGAAAACGTTTTACAAAATCGAGTAAAACCCATCAGACTCCAGAGCCTAAAACGGGTTTAAGAATCACAAAGCTTGTTTAATATCACTAGTAGAAGGGTTAAAGTAGCTCAACTAAAAAAAAAGGTTGCCCAAGGAAATTGACAAGTGGAAATTTGGAGTTGTATAATTTGGACAACCTAACCATCTCCTAAGCGAGACTGTGTTCCCTCCAAAATAAGGAAGCAAAACCCTAAACCCTATCTCTCCCATTTTCTGTGAGTCTCTGCTCTGCTCATAGCACCAGAAATCCAAATTTATGTTAACTATTTCGAAAATGAAGTCACTCGTGTCCCATAGTTTCCCCAAAACTACTCCTTGTGCTCTCTTTTCTTTGGCCTCCAAATCCATCTACCCCAAACCCTCTTCTTTCCATTTTTCCAGTTACCTCCACCTTAAACCCACCATTTTGTCACCAAAATCTTCTATTTTCCCTTCTCGCCATCGGAATTTTAAGGTGGAAGCGTCCAAGACCTCGTCCGGCGAGATTCACGTGATTATCGGTCCGATGTTTGCTGGGAAAACAACTACCCTCCTTAATCGATGCCAATCTGAAAGCATCAGTGGCAGGTTTGGAGCTCTGTCTCTTCTATGTAATTTGTATGTATTTTTGGAGCATGAAATTTGGGTTTATGACTTGGATTGTTGGTTGCATAGATTGTGTTGTTGGTGGCTGGTCTTCCAGAGAATTGTAATAAACAATTCAGAATTCATTACTGAATTGAGTTTTGTAAATTAGCAAAGCTTAAAGTTGAAACATGGTACAGTTTTTTTGCTCTACTATAGCATGAGATATGCTGTATGTATTGACAAATATGTTAATGTTCGAGCTAAATTGAACCATGGTACTATCTCTCCTATTGACGGACCTTTTATGTGAGCATATGGTAGTTGATATTGATTAGAATTGTTATTATCTGTATTGCCGTATTGGTGGGCGTGGACGAAAAGTAAAGAGTAGTAGAAATTATCCATAGGATGAAAGGTGAAGGTTTTCTGTCCAAAATATGTTACCTTTATTGCAATTCTTTTTGGTTTTAGCTGTGGAGTTTAGTTGAAAGAGGATTGAATCATTGGAACTTTCTCATTTATGAATACATTATGAAGTTCTGTCAAGGGAGCAATACTATGCTGTTGTTATCGCTATTTGAGGGTATCCTGGGATTTCGCAAGAGGTTAAGAAGTATGTTCTGAGGTCACCATGTAGATTATAGAAGCATAGTGATATCAGATACAGTGTGTTTTGTGTTTTGGTTGGGGATTGTAGGATTTATGGGAATGTAATTATATTTATAGACCTGTTAAAGCTTGCATCAAATTTATATTTTCAGTTGGATCTAGTAAATACTGGGAAGTGTGTAGTATTATCTAATGCATAATGTCACTTTTGGTTTGTGGAGAAATGTTGCAAAGATTAGGAGGTGAATTTGAGAATTGTCCACTTTTTCTCAATGGCGATATTTACTATAAACATTCTCATATGTATGAGATGGTTAAATTGATTACTTGCATTTGAAGGGTATAATATGTTCCAGATTAATTTATGCTGTGGAGTCATCCTGTGCATCTCCTTTACCATGTAACTTGCAAAGAAATAGGGTTGTTTGCGAGATTCGAAAGCTACTTACCTTAAACTTTGAGATTATTGTTTAGCAGATAGGCATTAGAGCTGGTATACTGGATAAAAAAATTAGGCACACTGAATATGTCGAGTCTCTTGTTCTAAAATTACCTAATTTGGTGATTGTATTTGATATTATTTATCACATTTGGGAAATCAAATTATGGAAATTCTATGCAACAGATTTCCATGTACAGCAGTAAGATTCCGGCAAATAGATTCTTAATTAAAGTATAAAAGTAAATACTGAGCACTGGTCCAGTATCCTTATATTGTTGATAAGTTGGGCATTGTGCATTCTGTAGGTTTTGGGGTGGCAAGTTTCCTGAATCATAGGTGGGATGAATGGATCATGGTTAGTGATTATTCTTATTGTATATAGGAAAGATAGGTAAAGTTGTTTGTATTGAATAGAGACAATTTAGGCGGTTTAATGTGATATCTGCGCTGTAATTGTGTAGGTAATGGCCTAATATCAACTATAAGAAGGATTTAATAGATTTCTGATCATAAGTCCAATAGAAGATGCGTACATCATTGTAATGTGTATAAGGAACTTGCAGTGCTTCTGTATGGAACTTATAATTGCCAAATAAAAGCTGGTAATATAATAGACTGGAATGTTGTTGTAGGAAACTGGAATCTGAACAAGAATTGAATTGTTTTTTGAATTTCTTTGTGTATAAGCTTTTTAATCTTCGATGCTTAAATATTGTGCAGAAATGTTGCAGTAATAAAATCAAGTAAGGATACAAGATATGGAGTAGATTCAATTGTAACACATGATGGTGCAAAAATGCCATGTCAGGCATTGACGGAATTATTATCATTCAGAGAAAATTTTGGCCTTGATGCTTATGCTCAGGTAGATCCATTCTGAGATTAGATTATGTTCATGTTATTACAATCATAGTTTGTTGAACTATTAAATTTGAAATTCTCTTCTATGAAATAAAAGTATAAAACTATCTGCATTAAGTACATTAGCAGCGTTTGGATTTGAACTTTTGTATAGGAATGAGAATTAGATTCCCATTCTTGTATTTTTGTTATGACTTGTTGGTCATCATAATGGTTTGGGAATGGAAATTGTATTCGCATTTGCATTCTTATTGCAAATTATTTAATCCAAACGCTACTGTACTTCTTTGCCTTATTGGAGCCAATGTAATTTCGTTCAAGTTTTCATTGAGAGTATCTCATATTTTTTGTTTCTGGTCACAGCTAGATGTGATTGGTATCGATGAAGCTCAATTTTTTGGGGACCTTTACGATTTCTGCCGTGAAGCTGCTGACCATGATGGCAAAACTGTAATTGTTGCTGGCCTGGATGGGGACTATTTAAGGTACTATATCATTCCATCTTCATTTAAAACAGTTGCTCTCTTCACTCACTATGTTTTTGTTAGAGAAGTCGATCTTCTCATTCTATCAGTTTAGAACTAAAGATTTTATGGCATTGTCTGTAACTTGTTTTGAGTCCCTTATGTGAATTCAAAATGTTGCTTGCAGACGGAGCTTTGGTTCTGTGTTAGATTTAATTCCCCTCGCTGATTCAGTAACAAAGCTAACTGCACGATGTGAACTTTGTGGTAAGCGTGCATCCTTTACCTTAAGGAAGACAGATGAGATGCGGACAGAACTCATTGGTGGTGCTGAAGTATACATGCCTGTGTGTCGACAACACTATGTGAGTGGGCAAGCGGTTATAGAGGCTGCAAGAATAGTAATCGAATCAGACAAGGTCAGGTGTGGCACATATACTTAGCTCGATCAGTCTCTGTATCTTGGGGTAGAAATGGTAGGATGTTGTTTGTATTATGCCAGACATTTTGAAGCTGCGTGTTCAGAAGCTTTTGGGAGTTTTAACCCTTTTTTTCTTCCATGGAGAGTGTATGTATAGGTAAGAGTAAGTACTAAGTAGTAAGATTACTTTGTGTAATATACGCACAAGCATTTTGACAACAAACAATAGCATAGTTATTGCGTTTCTGTGAACAGGTTACTTTCAACTTTTGAAATGGGATATACAATCGATTATGTTCAGTCTAGTGTGCATATTTGAAATATGGATATATATGTCTTTGTCTATACACACACACATACAGTATACAGTCACCAATGAGATTTTTACTGCTACCAAAGAGATTTAGGGGTTGTTTGTTAACTCTACTTCAATTACTATTTGCTCCTATAGAGCCTCCACATAGGATTGAGAGATAATTTTTTTTTTTTGTTAAACCATG
>JAYMTE010000478.1:0-17925 GCA_036897545.1 Pelargonium fulgidum
CTCTACAGACTCCAAACAATGGACTTGAAACAGTCACTAGGTTTCGGAGATCACAATCTATATCATGAATTCGATCAGATCGACTGGTTCTTCATAGACCAACAATTCGAAAGGTGCGTACCATAAAAATAATAGTTTTGCTTCTTTGCGTTCTTTGTAATCTCCGGTTTCATGGGACATAATGGTGTTTTCATGACCTTCAAGTATTGGGGCAGACACTTGGTCTCCTTGAGATCTCGAGTTTGAGATTCGGTGGTAGTGATATGCTTACTGATTAAATAAATAAAATAATGTTGTTTTCATGCAGGTCATTAGCGTACGACTGTAATAATTATAGTGTTGGTCCCATGGATATGGAGTCTGTGAGCTTGCCACCTCTGCCAACCTCGGATGTTCACATGACTTTGCCGTACAACGAGTTCAAGGATTTTGAGGATTTTTTTAACATGGAAAACAACAACCATGTCGCTCCTTATCCATCAACACTTGAGAATCATCATCTCATGCCACCATTGTTTCATTACGATCTTCATCACAATCACATGTCTTCTGCGAATCATGTTCTTGGCCATGAAAATGATGTTAGGGCTCATTACATGACAAATATGGGTGGTGCTCAGGATTATAAGCAAGTGCATCAGAATGGGTTTTTAGGGTATTCATCGACTTCGTCAACCAAAAATGAATTACATGAAGATCATCAAGAGGAGGAAAATAATAAAAAAGCGAGTAGTGGTGGAAGTGGAAGGAAAAACAAGTCTTGTAAGTTGGAATTGGAAGAGATTCAAAAACATTTTCATGTGCCGATTAGTAAAGCAGCCAGGGAGTTGAATGTTGGGGTTACGGTGTTGAAGAAGAGATGCAGAGAGCTCAACATTATGCGATGGCCTCACCGCAAGCTCAAGAGTTTGAACTCACTCATCCACAATGTCAAGGTACCAAAACTTCACTTCCTGCACGTATACATGTACTTTTTTGTTTCATTTATCGGTCATACAGTTTAGAGGCTCCTATATGAGACAATAGGAGATTGAAATCGCCTTAAACCGATTGGCCTAATACTTAGTTATTTGTTTGTTTGTTTTTTTGTTGTTGTAGGAGTTGGGTGTATCAACAAGAGAAATAGTGATGCTGGAGGAGCACAAAAGAATGGTGGAGAAATTGCCAGATTTGGAACTTACCGAGAAGACCAAGAAGCTGAGGCAAGCTTGCTTCAAAGCCAATTATAAAAAGAGAAGGCATGCACTTCATAAATAACTAGCTAGGGTGAGCTTTCACACTATAAATACTAGGTTTATTTCTGCTATACTGTAATTAGTTTTTTGCTACTATATTATATAGTAATATATTCCGATGACTTGATAAAATCAAAATCATGTGTTCTTTTTTCTTTCTGGACTATGATTCCTACACTGCAATTGCAAGCTTTGCGTCTTTAGTTTCAACCAATTCGATTCATCTACCATTTCTACCTTGAAATAATGTTTAATAATATATATACTACTAATATAGCAGTGATGTACTTGGCCAAATCTCTGTTCATTTTTATATACTTCAACGGTCATATACATCCAAGTTGAAAGAGACGGCAATTGACCAATTAGTCTTTAAACCATATATAATTTAGCATTAAAACATGCATGGACATTGGATAAAGAAAGTTGGGATATTCAAACTTTCAACAAAACAATTTCTTTTAAATATTAATTAACTAATTATATAATTTCAAGACCTAAATTACCTAACAACTACCATAGATGCATGAGAGAGAGCTCATGTTTAGTCTAATTCCATGTATAGAATAAGAAAGAATGTAGCATTTTTATTGTTACCAAATAGAAAGTCCAAGAAAAGCCTTGATCCCCTATCTTATTGTGACTTTTTCTAGAACTTGGTGATATATAAATTTGGTAAGAATGAACTTTGGTCATTTGGTGTAAATGACCACAAAAATACAACAATTTGTTAAAAAGTGAAGAGTACTTGAATTATAATCATGTTCTTGTATAGCTAAAGTCCAAAAACGGACAAATCAACGTTGGCAAATGCATGCACCTAACAAACTGACTTCTTTGGTAAATTGAGTGGAAGGATCTGAACCACATCCACATGTGCTTCATATTACATATATACGTTTCTGATAAGTGATAACTCATCATCAGCATGAGCTCATGCAACCAAAATCATACTCTAATATATACCAACACAATTTAATAAAAAATATGACTAATAATTTTCCTTCATTTATTACTATTATTATAGCTTGAAAAAAAAAAAAAAAAAAAAACTCGCATCTGCTTCTACTATTGTATCCTCCGGAGTGACCGATAAGGTTTCCATCACTTGGCCATCTTATTTCTGATACGCTTCCACGGCACTGCCTGCTTTAGGCTCTCGTAAATGCTTCCCTGCACATATATATAATTCAATTCATTTATATAAACATATATATGTCCAAAGATTTTAAGGAAATCAATCAAGAACCGATCATATATATATGATAATTAATTAATTACCCATAGATGTGACTTTGAGCTGGACACACTTAACAAGCTCCTCCTCCTCCTAACTTTGCTCTTATTCATCACCTTATATTTATCAACACTCTCAACTTCACTGCCAAACTCATCACTAACCTCAATATTATCAACCTTCCTAAAACTCCCCCACCTGCTGGACCCAAAACCACTCTTCATCAAACTCTCCGGGCTAAGAAACGACCGGAACGAAACCCGGTACGAAAGAGACCGGCCAACGTCCGGCCCGTCCAGCACCGTTGTCGGCGAGGGCATGTTGGTAATTCTAGCATGACGGCGCTGATGGGGATGTTGATGATCAGGTACCGACAGTCTCGGAGGCAATTCCAGGCACCTCCGAGCACTGGGCTTCTTGTCGTTTGTTTGTAGAACGGCGTCGTTGCAGGCTCTGGGCTTCCCGGGCGCCTCCTCCCACCGGAAGGGGACGGAGGCCGAGGTGTGCAGCGGCGGCGTCAGCATCCCCGGCGGATCCGGCGGCGCCGGAAGAGAGAAGAAAGAAAGCGTCGTATTGGGCTCAGAAGAAGAAGAGAGCATATTGTGTTTTGTAAATTAAGAAGGAAGGGAAGAGGTTGTGGTTTTTAAATAGTTAAAATATTGGTGAGTTTCATAATATGAGTGGTGGGTCATACGGTGAATGTGGATGTGAATGGCTAAGGTCACAACAAACGCTCCTGGCGCTTCTTCTTCACGAGAAAATTACGCTCTACTCTAAACTCGATCTTGAAATGACCAACATGTCCTTGGCTGAGTGAGATAAGGACCAACCATCAACGGTCGTTTGTCAATATTATGGGCAGTGTTAATTAACGTTTGGTTTGGTGGTCATATGATACATTTGGTTGCTGTTACAGATTGTTGTTTTGCAGCTTCACAAGAACAACACATAGGGATCATGAAGAGCGCAGATGTTGTGGTTAGAGGGCGGTTAGGTGAGGTGACGATGACTATAACATGCCAAATTAATGGGTTGAGATGCTAAAGTAAATCAGGCTTAGCCGGCTGATGTGAATGTGATGATCATGGTGATGTATATATATATATGCGTAGCGATCATGCCGAGGTGCTACATATGGCTGGATCTATATTCAGTTGTCATGATCCTTCTCCACTTGCTAACTTATAATGCTCAGTGTTATGTCGACATTATGTCCACATCAAGAACTATGTCACATCAGCATTAGTCCATACGAGTTTTTACTATACGACAACTATGATTATAAATCTCGTTCAGCAGCACGTCCCAACCCTAAAATGAATTAGAGGGGAATGAAAAACACAAAATAGCCCCTAGATGTATAAGCATATGGCCGTGGTGGTTGGGATGGGGTTTACTATAGAGTATAACCAAAAGAAGAAAAGCTAAACACTGAAGTGAAGATGATTCATTTTTCAGTTTGTTTCAACCACACACTAAATAGCAATACGTATCCAGAGGCAAAATTTTAATGGCAAATAGGTCCAACACAACACACAACACACAACCACATTCTAATTGAGAAGATGTAGCAGAAACAGGGAACAACATGCATGCACTTCAATTCATTTACATAACCAGCTACTTGCTAGTTGCTTCTCTATGGTCACATATCTATCTATGTGCTTTCACTTCCATCTCTCTGTCAAGCCATTCATTTCTGACCCCCATATGCTCTATTCATTTGCCTTGCCTCTCCCTCTACTCCTTTGTGGTTGGAGCTGACAATTTACACCTATATATATTTGCGAGCATCGAATATCGAATTCCGACAAAATGTTTATATGCTTTGAATTGGAAAAATTCACATATTTTATACAAAAATATTCGTTTTAATTTATTCAGATTTAATTTCAACCTCTTTTAATTTGGGTTGAAATTACCTTTTTCAGCTCAAATCCGAAAAATTTGATCACATGAATCACAATCTCTATTTACTTTTTTCGGTCTAATCATAGGTTTTCTGAGCGGACTCGCAAACTCGTAGTTAACACCTTTAAACTATTTTACCACATTCAAATTAATTTTTATTTGAAGATAATCACAGTTAAAATTCATCCACCTCGAAATATGTTAAGCTAGATCAAATATAAACACTCTCCACGCGTACAACCTTTGTAGCTACTGCCCCACTATCCGCCAAAGACAAATTATACAAGGATGACACGGATTTTGTTATTTAACCATGGGTCCACATACAGAAAAGTCAATGGTTACACACATCAAATAAGACCCAGTCAATCTATTATGTTTAATTTTTTTATTAATTTGCACAAATTTGATTCTTTATAGTTTCATTATGCTATCGCCTCGGAATTATTAACTAATGACATGAGAGTTAGAGCATGTAAACATTCCAAAGGATCGTTTTCAACATCATGTTTTAATATACTTTAAAAAGTAAGATAATTTATATATTTCTAACATATTGTTTTAGCTGGATGTTATTGGAATGAATTTTTTTATAAATTAAAAAGTGACTATAAACAAAAACAAAAAACAACAATAAACAATATCTTAGATAGTGATTAGAGATTATAATTGCATTTCCTAACAAGAAGTACAAAAATATCTTGGCACGTTCAAGTCGAGGTTTCACTCCGGCATAATGTTTTGCTCAACATATTTATAAGCAAAGTATTAAAACAAAAAATTATAATTTTTTAAAACTGAAGTCAACTAACAATAAGATATTTTCTTGAAAAATAAAACATAAAATCTTAATCTTCATATTGTTGTAATTTAAAAAAATACCAAACTTAACATAACTGTATTATCAGTCGCTCCAAATACATTGGGTGATTTGTATAGCTAAAACGATTCACATCCTCCGCACGTTATTATGTTTTCTATAGTTTTTTTCGCGGGACCTTATAAGATAGTGGACTAGTCATGTAATAAATGCTAAATTTTGACAATAGTATTAATGTTGCACCTTTTGGGTTCCCTACCTCATTGAAAATACAAGGACAAGAAGTGCATCATTAATATTATAAAATATTTTCTCCCATTGTTTTTTTTTAAAAAAAAACAAGAAATCTTGTTTAAATATACAATTTTTTATATTTGAAAAGCTGAAAATTGGTGGATGAAAAAACTGTTTTCCGGTTATTCAAAATAATTTGAAAATAGAAAACTATTTTTTTTAGTTTTCCAATTATAAAATTTATTTTTTCACAACTCATTTTTCTCAGAATTTCTCATAAACTAGTTATGAATAGAAAGTCAGATATCAGATTATAAGTTGGGCCTGTGTCGTGTAGCCAAATTTGAGACCCAACAGAAACCATCAAGGCCCAGTCATGGCATCTACTCATTCTATTCTATTCACAGAGCAAAACAATGAATCTAAACATTTCTATTGCATCAAATCTGATTGCATAATTATTCTATACAAACTCTTTGAATAAGAAACTAAATGATATGAGATGTAAATTGCTTATTGATTCTTTACATTATTCCGTGCCTTGATTCTTACCTCCTCAAATGTATCATCCCTTCACAAGCCAGTGTTCCCTCAAGATCACCTATGATTCGAGCTATCCGAACTTCAAGTCCTCTCTGAACTTCCTGAAACAGACTCCTTATGCCATCCCCAAATCGCTTCCTGTCAAAAGTCGCCGACTTGTCAAGCTCTTCTGTCACCCCAACAAACTCGCAACCAATCTTCATCTGAATTTCCATCATTTTCTGTCCCGTTGCAACTATGTATCTCTGCAGCTGAAATGTTTCCTCCAGGTAGTGCTCCAGTGTTCTTGTCTCTCCCTTTGTCCTCGCTATGATGATGGACTCTCCGCGATACAAATCGGGTTCATTACCATGCTTAACAATCACAAACACAACAATAAGTGACCAAATCTTTAATTGCCAAAGATAAGCTGTAATGTGACTACATGCACAATGAACCCACAATGTCACAGTTTATGAGGAATCTGTATGTTAGAAATGTAGCTTACCAATCGCTTGCAGAGATCATCGGTCTTTCCTTGGAGGGACTGGTACCGACTCACTTGTTTATTGAGCAAAGACATCAGTACAAGGAAACCCTTTATGCCAAAGTTCCCGTTGTCACTGCTTTCCATATTCTCACCACATTCCTGCTTTCCTGCCAATCTCTCCAGCAACAGAAGTTGCTGCTTCAACCTCTTGATCTTGAAAGAAACTCCTAGCGCGTTAAGATCCATCCTCCATGGAGCTTTGTCTGTCTTACTTGACAACTGGCTAGGCGATGCAAAGTTTTCAATGGGAACAATCTGCAATGGACTTGCAATTGGACTCTCAACTTCTATAGGACTCTGGTTAACGGCATCATCCTTCTCTTCTTGAACCTCTTTTTCAGGTGATTGGACAATTAGAGCTACTTCTTTACAGTCATTTACATTTTGCTGCTTCTCTCCTGCTTTCTTCTTTATGATCTTGACTTCTGACCAAACAGCTTCAGGGGCTAAGACTGGATCATTAAGAGACATGTTCAAGTTCGTTTTGGAGCAACTAAGGAGCTTTAGTTGTGACATGACTTGCTCTTTCAAGGAATTTAGTTCCTCTTCTCGCTCTATTAACAAGGCTTCCAATTTAATATTGTCGTGTCTGAGCTGTGATACTTCGTGGTTCAGTCCCTCAACATGGGACTTCAGCCTCTTTGTTTCCATTTCCATGCTGAGCAACTTCCAGTGAAACACTTCTAATTTCTCATCTTTGAGTCTCATCTGTTCGGCAAAAGCATCTATTTCTAGGCGATGCCTCTGCTCAACTACAGTGGCGTACTTTTCAGCCTCCAAACGCACCCAACCTTCCAATTGCTTGACATCGGCTGCAATCATTTCAAGGCAAGAATAGGAGAGAAATGAGAACGGATTACTATTACAAGCTAAAGGTAGTAAATTCATAAGAGAATCAAATACAGAATATCTGATGGTTCGGCCAAATATACTGCTCATTCAGTGGTAAAACATTGCAATTCTATTGAATCATATCCTAACTCATTCGTAATTTTGTTTCAATTTATTTTGTTCCAAATGTTAAATAAAAAAGAAAATTATAACCTCATTCTCACCAAATTCATAGTTTGCTTCTGGCGAATATTGGTCAGAGAGAGGAGATAGAATGTGAGACTCCTTCCTGAACTCGGGATCATCATACTCGTGAACTACTTCAGTCGACAATGCTCTGGTCCTTCCAACATGGGATGAGCCGGTTCCACTAGAATGCATCCCTCTAGCACTTGAAACAATCTCCCATCTGGAATTGGCCTGTCTAGCCAATATACTTCTGAATGAGTGTTTCTCGAGTGTAGACTCGGACATTACCCTCAACCTTTCTGTTTCCATTTCAGCTTGCTTCCTTTTAGTTTTAGATGACTTAAGCTCCTTCAAAAGCATTTGTTTCTCAGCAGTGTCCAACTTGGATTTCCTCATCATTGCTGATAAAATCTTATCTTTTTGTTCCACATCATTGTGCATCTTCACCATCTCCGCAGACAGTTGCTGCACCATCAACATTGACTCCTCCTTCTGCTCCAAAACTGACCTGAGCTCTTGTTTTGTAGCATCAACTTGCCTAATTGCTCGTCCCATCTCTGCCTCAAGCTGTCGTTGATTCGACACAAGCTCAATGAAGGCAGTTTTATGTTTCCAAATCTCAGTAGAATGCTCTTGAGCATCACGCTTTGCAGCTTCTCTCAATTCTTCCACAACATTTTCAGCCTTGGCAAGCTTCTCTTCCAACTCCTTCCTCTTCTGTTCCTCTTCTACCAATACTGTATCCTTGGACTGCACTTGAAGCTCCATTTCTTTTAGTTTCTCATTCAAACCAGAAATATCCACAGCCTTCTTTTTATCAAAAACTCTCAATTCATTTATAAGAGCCCCAATGTTCTGCCGGAGCTTCCTCCTCTCGCTGAACCAGCACTGTTCTTGTGCAGCAAAGATGCTAACAACTTTTTCGTTGGCTTTCGCATCTTCACGCCTCCTTTTCTTCAACTCTTCGATCTCTCTCTCTGCAGTCTCAAGCTTGTGGAGAAGCTCATCACAGTTTCTCCCAATGACTGCTTCACTCTGAATTCTCCATACAAGCAATCCCAAGAGCTGAGCACTTCCTTGAAGCATGTTGTCGCACACTTTAGACCATTTCTCATCATGCACATCGAGATCCGATAAGAGCTGGAGAGCAAAGAAAGCACAAGAAGCACCAAAATACATTGGATACAAGCTTTCACTCTTCTCTTGAGACAGAGACTTACACGACGACTCCAATTCCAATACCCACTTCTCATCCATCACTCACGGGATTTGTTTACTCACCTGTCTATAACCAAAAAAAAGAATTTATCTACGGTAAATGGAAGAGCTTCAGTAATTTGCATATGTAGATAGACATATAAAGAACAAAATTCAATGAGAGCCAAGAATGACTATGACAAAGAACAGCACACATAAAGCATTGCAGTAACTGTGAAAAAAGAAGAAAGCCCATCACACAACAAAACATAAGCACGAATAAATCCAAACCGTGATAATGCAAAATTCCATAAATCTAAGGCCATCCCAATTCAGAACTTACTAAAAACAAAAGATTGAAGCACTCTTCAAGACTGAGACTGAACACCAGAGACCATTGGGGGGTTCAGAAGAAGACAAGAAGCAGTGTAGCTGAAAGAGATTTTCTTGGACAAAACCAGGAAATTGAAACCACTATATGTTATATGGAAGCTTAATTGAGCAGTGTAGATGGCCAGAGAATGCCAAAAGCAAGTGTGTTCACTTGGCAAGTATCAGTTTAAAAGAGGGCACTACTCAACAGTGAGGAACATTACCAATCAGCCCCACTTACTTGAGAAAAATTTATCTTTTCACAAACACAACTTTTCTCCTAGCCATGACTGATATGGGAAGCAAAAGCACTAGATTCCTGGTGGTTTGTCACCATTACTAAAAACCAACAAGAAATAAAAGAATTGAAGAAAATGCAAGAAGCATATCTCCATCACAATCATCCAGTCACACACAATATTAATTTTTTCCAGAGTGGCTTACCTGCACAAAACCAAAATCCCAATAGAAAAATATATAATTTTTATATACAAAAGAGGCTACAAACTACAAAGTGAAAGAAGTACTTTTCAGCTTGCTTTTTTAATTCGATAATTTTTTTCAAAACATCATATTCCTTTACAATCTTCTTACAACAACCTCTGTTTAATCAATCAAATATCAACCACAAAAGATGAAGAACATACTCTGGACCACATAACCCACAATTAATTGTAGGTGGGAAAGAAAAGGCCAACAAGTACCCACCAAACAATCCAAATTTCAGTAACTACCCAGAACCCCAAAACCAGAAACCACACCCAAAGGATCCAAATAAAAGGATCAAAAGCTAGAAATAAACAATTATACAAGTAAAGGAAGGATTTTTATGTACCTTTGGGGGTGTGAGTAGTTAGGAACATGGTATGATAGTAATAAGAGGAAGCAATGAAGAATATAGTTGTCAAATGAAAATGATGATGATGACAGAGACACCTAGGGAACCAGGTCTTCATGGGTCCGAAAATGGCTCCTCCTCAACCCCAACTTGCTCTGTAAAGCAGCAACCTGTTGAACAAAGTCTGTACAAATTAACATTTTTTTTGTGTGTAAAGATTAAAGAGGAAGGAGACCCAAATGACCACCCACAAGTACACTAAAATTTGTTTATTTTATCTATAATAATATATAAATTTACTTCAAGATCTGCCCTTGGAATCTGCAATTGATGACCTGGATTAATGGATTTCATTGGATTAAATCCTAAGCAATATCCTCACTCATAAAACATTTAAAATTTTAAACAAAGAAATCTACAGCTTCTGCACTTATTACAGAAGGATTTGGGTTTAATTTTGAGAATTTAATTGACATGGACCCAATAATTGAGAGAGGGAGCCACAACATAACAACGTGGTTTGTTTGTTTGGAGTAGGCCCCTTTTGTTCATGAAAACCACAAAATTGTTTAACATTTTACGTTCTAGTAGGTCGAGTATGTAATGTTATGATTCCAAATATAATAGCGCAAATCAAACCCTACTATTAATATTAGTATTTTAACTGTAGAAGAAATCTCAAATCATCGTTTATATCTAAATGTTAATATACAGAATTATGAATAATGTATTTGACATGCTTCGGTTATAACTATTTTCACTTTATTTATTAAACGGAGGGAGCATATATTAAACTGGTTGAATTTTGGAGAATATCTCTAGGTAAATAGATATTTCACATCCTAATAGAGAATTAGATAGCCTAACCTTGAATTCTTGACACACAAAATTAAAGAAACAAACATATTCTCACCATTTTAAACTGTAAAATATAATAATCCATATCATATTCCATGGATTTGGTTCAAAAAAATCCACATGATTTTGTCTGTTGGCAGTAAACTCGAGTTGCTGAAACAATATACAACATGATTTCCCGTACTGTATTAATCAAAAGATAAAATTAATCTCAGTTCACTTAACGAGCTGCTAGCTGATATAAATGTACTATGGGGATAAAATGAATGATAATGGAAGAAACGAGAAAATCATGCCCGGATGGCATGCTGTTGCCAGCAAGAAAAACGTTCGCTATGGGGATTACATTCCCAGCTAGTTGATATGTCAATGAACGGTCAGACCATCACAAGCTTTGCTGGGGCTCACCCTTCTCCTTTTCCGCCACTCATTAACTCAATCGTCTCTTTGGCGTCTCTTTAATGTGATCAGGATACATATGGTGGGTCAATGAAGGCCCATTCAAACACCTGCTCATATTCCATAGCTGCCTTTTCCCATGTGCAGTCCCTCTCCATACCTCTCTTCATTAGACTCTCCCAAGAAGACGGGTGTTCTTTGTAAGTCACAATGGCAACTCTTAGTGCCTGTCCCATAAAAATCGTCATGTCATGTCATTAATTAAGGAAAAACGGTTTCTAACAGAATCGTGCATAATGAGCCAATTACTTACCGCTAACATACTTTCCTTTGACAATGGAAAAAAAGTCCACCTGTCACACCATTCCACTATTTTGTTAATGATTCAATGAAAGTCAAATATTATCCTACAAAATCAAGAAATACAAGTCTAATATTTGCCAAAATGTTAGTGTAGAGTTTGAGCTTCTTCTCCAATCACAAACTTGTTCAACAAGCATGCAACTGGAATGGGCTACCAAACATGGTTATACATCTAACCTGTCTCTTTCCATCAGTCATATTTCTTCAGAGTTCAGAGGTTACTTGGAAAATAGCTTATTGAAGAAGAAAAAAAGAGGCTTTTGGAAGTATGTTTTGATTCTTCTTATAAGCAAATATCACTATTTCAAGGGTATTCCATGTTTGAGAATTGTATATGAAGCAGCAGAACTGATCACTGATTTATGAGAGCCACTAAAAAAATTGAAGGTCAAATACATACCCTGTACCCTCTTCAGGCAAACCATCGTCGACATGAGGATCAAATGTCTGTACTGTATCCTGAAAAAAAGAATTGAAAAAAAAAAAAAAAAAAAGGGGCAATAGGCTTTCAGCAAATATCATTCACTCATGATTCTCTTGCTTTTAGTTTCTTCAACTTACTCTAAGTCCTCCAGTGCTGTGGACTACTGGTACAGTTCCATATCTCATTGCATACAACTGATTCAGCCCACAGGGCTCAAATCTTGAAGGCATCAACAGTATGTCACAGCTGTTCATCAAGAACTTCAATAGGTCAATGCCATCAATATATGTTGGAACACCTGAACTATACTATGCAAACCTGGAATTACCCTGCAGTTATCCTATGAGAAATTGGAACATTGAATCCAACCCAACCACGGAATTTGTCTTTGTAAGTCGCTTCTGCTGCTCTCATCCAGTCTTCACACTGTGGATCCCCAGATCCGAGCATAACCTGAATATATAAGATAGCATAGGTTCTTAATTGTTACATAACCAGAACTCAAACAACATGCTCTAACAAAGAGGTAATATAAAGGCACATTGTATGCAAGCTTAATCTCACTGCTGAAGAATGGATCGAGACATACTAGTTCATGAAATAATATATGTAAATAACTCACTTACAAATTGAACATCATCTTGCATGAGATCTGGAATTCCCATTTGAATCAAGTCAATGCCTTTCTGATAGTCCAGTCTCCCAATGAATCCAATCTATGAGGTACATCTCAAATAAATAAAAGTTGAAGATAAAGGTATGCTACTAAACCTCAGCAGAAACAGAAATTAACTTTCTACCAGTGGACACTCAGGTCTGATGGGAAGTCCTAATTCCTTTTGTAAAGCAGTCTTGCATTCGACCTGCATTTTAACATCGAGGGTTAGAGAACTATCCTTTTAAGCATTTAACTGTAGAAAGACAAATTGTAGCTACCTTTCCAGAAAGATCATTAATGGAGTAATGGGAAGCAATGTGCTTATCTGAAGATGGGTCCCATTCTTTAGCATCGATACCATTTGTGATCCCTGGTCATAACAACAATATTATTTCATATAAATTTTCAAAGAAAAAAGGTGAATAGATAAAAGATAACCATTTATGTCTAGACATTATTTTTCTCCACCACTAGAATTTAGAAATACTGTTTGCATAACAAAAGCAGCTATTTTGAGAGAGAGAGAGAGAGAGAGAGAGGAGGTCTAAGTCAAATATGATGAAAACGTTGTACTTGTCAGTAGAAAAAATTTCAACATCCACATGACAGAGGCCTGCAAATGTATATGGCACCCTATGTTTCTATTTCAAGTTGAACCAAGCATGTTAATACATACATTTGCAGGCATCCTTTGTATTTCTCACAAAACATAAATAGATATATAGCATTCAGTACTAGTAAATTGTTCAAACACTAATATGATATACTCTGTATTTAATACATCGCATAAAGTACTTCCTATCACATCAACAGTAGATATAAATTAACTTATTTCACTACGATAAAATCATTTGATATTATGATTCCATCCATTAGACAGATATTGCTCCAATAATCGTACCCGATTATGTATGAATGGGAGACAACCACATTATATTTTGGATCAAGTATCAAGAAGTCCTAAATGCTATAATTTGTACATTTCTGCCTGACTGATGAGCTATTTGTTCCAGCATGGTGGGAAAAATGTAGAATCCATATAAAAATTCAAAAGCATGCGCATACCATTTAAAACAATCTGCCGACTGGCTAATAACTCATGAAGACCATATCCACCTTCAACAGTAGTTATTTCCCAGGAATAGCCCTGCAATTAGAAGGTAAACTTTAAGATAACTACAGTATAGGATGATGGAACAAGGCACTTATCAGTTATAAGGTGAAATAATGTTAACATATCAGTATATCACTGTACTCCCAGCACAGAGCAGCACATATGTGCAATGACTAATCTCTTAATTTAGATTGTTCAACAAATTATTTACCAAATAAAGGTTTCCAATCCCAACATGGCACAAATATTAACAGCTCAATTCTAAACATGTCATAATATTTAACAAAATTAGTAACTAATAGGAACAGGCATGAAAATTTTTGACCTGGCTGACAGTCAAAATACGATCGGCTGTCACAATTGCTCCCTTTAGAACATTGACCGCTTCACCTTTATCAAGAGCATGAGCCCTGGCCCACTCAGGAAACACCCATCCCAATGCCCCATACCACTCCGGAGCTAGCCCCAGATTGTTATAAGTTACTGCAGGTTCCACTCCCTTGCAAATAGAAGAGATTATCTTAATATATTGTGTTGCACATATGTAATTCCATTTGAGAAAACATATTTGATTTGAAGATGCATACAAGAAGTATCTTGAATCTTAATGCCTTGCCTAAAAGAAAGGAAACCCCTACCTCTCTTTTAGTATGGAATCCATCCCAGCGCATGAACAAATATGACTTGAGTATATGATATATAACTATTGGTTATTGGTCCTCTATGGTGCTTAAGTTTCATGCAGGAATCCTCACAAATGAATCATTAAGTAAAGATTATTTCGAACAATATCATTAGCACCAATAAGATATGCCATCAATAGCAATATAACCAACTTACTCAAATTTCAGGGATGTTTTTTTAGTAGTATAAGAGCAAATATCCACATGCATTCAGACTCCTTTTAACCAAGTTTTCAACTCCTATTTCATTGAGAAAAGCTTTAACTCGTTGATTATCATTTCTAACAGGTCCAGAATCTAGACCCAATAGTATATCCTTCAAGCTACCATTAAAGTTCGCCCACAGGATTTCTATCCATCTATTCAACTTTCCCTGTAGATATGTGATTATGTGTCATAAAAAAACAAAGGCCTAACCATCTGTATATGTTTACCGATATTTTTGTGTCATTCTACATCACATTATCAGAATCAGTTGTGAATATTATTCAATCTACTATCCATGGAATTTCCTAGTGGTCCCTAGTTTATGACCTAAGAACTTTATCATCTATAACATATAAATGCTATGTTGGGAATGAAGAGGCAGGACTACATCTCCTAATATGTAAAGATGTTCATGTCTACATTGCAGAATATTTTGATAAAATAGTTGCTAAATACAATCTACCTGATGTGCAAGATTGTGTACAACAAGAATACTTCTGGCATCCTTATAAACTCCATATGGACGATATTTGGCTGCTAGAAGTCTGAAATATTACACAGAATGTCTTACGCGTTATTATAAATAAAAAGGTAAATCTATGACATTAGCAACAGATAAACAAAGCACTTACACTGGCACAAGACCAGCATGCCAGTCATTAACAAGGAAAAGGCATTTATCCCCATAGGTAAACCCTCCCAATGGAAGCACCAAAGGAGCTTCACATGCTGCATGGCAAAGTAAGGTGAACCTAAACTGAAAACCAAGCAAGAAAGGAAGCATGTCACCATTTGTGAATGAAACAGACAACATCTCAGGTTTATGACTGGTCAATCACAAAACAAACCTGATTATCACCAAAAGCACCATTGATATCACCATATGGATTTCCAGGTCTATGATATGACGGGTGGTCCACAAATACCTAAAATGTGGAAAGAAAATGGTCAACACTGTCAAAAGTGCATTCCAAACAAAAGAGGCGAGTTGAGCTGTGTATAAAAACAACTTTAACACCCAGTTATTAATAACTAGAAGCGAACACATCTTCCTTTACCCAATCAACACCATCCCTATATTCATGGAAGAAGGCAACTTCTTGCTCCCCTCCAAAGCACATTAGATTGATGCGGCAATCTACGTCAAAAGCGCCAGCAAAGTTTTTATCTGCAGCAGTACCATTTAAGTATCTTGGAGAGACAACCATAACACGGTGACCTCGCGCTGCTAGTGCTATGGGCAAAGAACCACAGACATCTCCTAAGCCACCTGTCTTCGAGTACGGTGCTGCTTCAGCAGTAACAAATACAATACTGTGGGTGACTCTCGATTGGAGTGTCGCTTCTCCATTGATCTTAGGAGATTCTTTCACTGTGTCAGTTGGTACCTTTAATTGAGAGTCTGTTGCTCCATTGCCATCTGAAATTAAATTTCATAAGGTTACCAGTCAGTTACTGGATGTCAAATTATTTGTTGACAGTATGAATTGGAGACTAACAACACCTCCAAACCATGAAACATCAAAGTTGTGCAGAAACATTTGAATAAGTTATGAGGAAAACCGAGAATTTATGCAGGAACAAAGTACACATAAAATTAAAAAAGGTGACTGGTAGAAAGAAAACAGTTGAATTAAAGGATCAGTTTAAAAAATAATTGCAAAATGTAAAAAGCACACGGAACTCAAAAATTACCATCTCACACAAGAGTAGTTTACATTATAACCCCAAATCAAAGGAAGCTCAACTTCCCATTTTTTCTCATATAAATCAGGCTATTAGTTTTAACATCATAACAAAGCATATTCCTTTTGAGCAAGGTGAAATGTTGAGCAAGAAATATATTCACCACACCGACTTTCTAGAGCATATTGACAAACTTGACTCAGCTGCCATGACAATGTTTCACAGAGTCTGAAATTTCAATTATGCAATTTATTTTACTGCACATGGATCCAAATTCCAAAAACCCACGGGACATATGGAAATAAGTGCAAAACCCAGCCACCCTCTTTCCAATATCTATACATCCAAATTAATTTTACCCAGTAAATGAAATGCTGATTAGTAATCAAGTTAACATTTTCTTCTGAATAATGATCAAGTATCAATGAACAGTGTCATTTTCATTTGATTTAAATGAATGGCATAGGCAAGACACCAAATCAACGTCCATGATTTGCCATCATACATGAGAGATATCAGGTATGTGGTCCCTACTCTAAGCCACAGCATGTGATCTTTTTATCATCAACCGTTCAAAGACCACAGCCACCACCATAGCACACCGAATTGGCAATAGCACATTTCAAGCAATTTGCTTATTCACCCACTGGTATTAACAATGGAAATTATAAGAGCTGCTATTGAGTGTTCAATTACCTTTTCCTGATCCCAAATCCAAAAAATAAGACAGAAAAATTCCAACTTTCTCTCTCACAATATTAAATCATCAAAGCATATTCATTTCCCAATATATATAAAAACATTATAAAACAAAATCACCTGTATCAGGAGGGTGCATCAAGCGAAACCCAACAACAGCCCCAGAATCATCTCGCTCAGCTCCCAGAATCCGACCCTTCTCCTCCTTCTCATCGTCCACAGCAGAGGACCCATCCTCGGTTGCTCTGGTTATCGTCAAGCAACCACCAATTCTACAGCTTTTCCTGCCAAATTGAGCGAGACCCACATTCCGTTTAGGTCTGGAACATGAGAAATTTGTGAAGGATTTGCAGGAAAAGACCCGAGTGACCTGCAGAGACTCCATGAAAGAGAAGAAGAGGAGGGAGAAAATAACAGAGTGGTGTGGAATGAGAAATGAATAAAAATAAAAATTTGAAATTGAAATTGAAATTTGGTGGTGGTTAGGAGAGAGAAGAGGATAAACGGAAGACCAGTAAGCGACGAAAGGTATTGTTTTTTGAAATATGGAGAGAAAATCCCCGATTTTTTTCTTAATTTTGATTTTCTTTTTCAACGGATATATTGAAAGAGAAGAGACTGCTTGGTGGTTACACTTGCGACTTGCAATTACAATGCAACAGGCTAGCGAGTGAGTGAGCGAGCGAGATCCAGAAAAAGCGCCAAACTCCAAGCGCGATCCGCTGTGGGGATCCCCAGAACTGGACATGTCCTGTGACTCGTCCGGAACACGCCACCTCGGCCCTCACGTGGGACCCGGGTCACGATAACTCTGTGAAACCCTCGTTCGCTTTGCGATGGGTATAGTGACACGGGAGCAACACGTGTGTTCCAGACGGGTGAGGTGGCACGAGAGTAA
>JAYMTE010000479.1:0-17919 GCA_036897545.1 Pelargonium fulgidum
ATCCGAGAACTTTCAGTCCAGTAGAAGATGAGGCGCCGCTATCTTTCCAAGGTGCTATGGATTCTCTGGCAGTTGCAGTCCTTTCCACAAGCACGATACCAAGCAATGGATTGAAGAATCTTTAGCCAATTTATAGAATGTGCATCAGCAAGTAGTTTTGAGAATGATTGTGATGATGTGTCTGCCTCTGCGTAAACATTGGAAATTTGAAACATTGGGATGCAATGTCTCTTTTGCTGAATCAAGAAAACATCACAACCCGACAACCACTAGAGTATTGTGAAACTCTTCAGAGATGGAAGCCTGATGGTGCGGATATGAATATTAGCATTCTTGCAGAAGCTTGCCGAAGGATTGGAAATCCTCTTGTGCTGGTAAATGGTGGAAGAGATTGGTCAAGATTTAGATGCCAACATGTCATATTTATAGACCTTGATGACAAGGGAAGCAAAAAGAACATGTTAATTAGAAAATTGTTTTCTTAGAATATTGGATTTTGAAATTTACTTCTATATGATGAACAAATGTTTTCTCTGATTTTTTATTTTATTTTATCAGAGTATGTTGTGAATAGGACTGAAATTAGTAAATTTGTCACACCAGATGTGGATAGTGTTGCATGAAACCCAATGCACAAAGTTAATGAAGAAAGAAGTCCCATATCTTGAAGGAATGAATTGTTCCATATACTGATATACACTAATGTTCATGCCATACATATCACAAATACATACTCATGAAAGCTATATACATACTCATGATTAGGCTTAGACCATCAAGAACATTAGGAAACAAAAAATACATACTCATGAAAGCTATATACATATCACACAAAATTTCCCTCAAAGTATTCTTTGCTTGGATTCTTCTCAAAGTTCTGCTTAACCAATTACCCGTACAAGAATCAAACATAATCTCAATTCTGCCAGAACAATCTTCTCAGCACGTACTCTCTACTTGGCTTCTCTTCAAGGTCTATAAATATAGCATTTGTGCATGAAAATCTTGTCCAGTTTCTTCTTGCATCCACCATCACAACAGGATCTCCAATTTTCCAACTAGCTTCTGCAAGAATCCCAATACTCATGTCTAAATGATCATGTTTCAATCTCCGAAGAGTTTCATAAAATTCCCTTGGTAAATGTTTTGTGATCTCTTCCTTTGTCAGCAAATAAAACAGCAAACCCCAATGTGTCTCCCTCCTCGTGTTTACGCACAGCAGACACATCAATACAATTAGTCTCAAAACTAGCTGTTGATACACGTACTCTACGTTGGTTGAAGATTCTTCAATCCATTGTTTGGTATCCTTCTCATGAAAAAGAACCTGCTGAACAACAAGAACCAGAAAATCTATAGGGCCTTGGAAAGGATATCGTGCACTATCAGCTTCATGACCGGAGTTTCGCCTAGGCTTCCATTCTTGGCATATAAACCATTCCACAAAAAGAGTTCTTGTAGTGAAAAAGTGACCGTTCAGGTAAGATATCATCGTTAGGAGCCGTTCAACAAGATACAAGAAACAACCCGGCGCCATGAATTTAGCCCTCCAGTCCCCATGATAAGACTCTTCAAGCGCCTGATGGAACTTGTAAACCAGAGACACTTCAACAGGAAGATCAGTTGAACTGCTCTCTGGTGCGGACAATTGAGGATCTTTCCATCCATTGTTTGCTCGAAAAGTCTGTATCCAAGCTTTCCATGGCGGAAAGAATGTAAGACTTGCTTCAATCTTTTCGCACACCTTATCAGCCAGTTTGTCGCAGCCAAGCAATATAGTCACTACTGTTCCAATTTCCCCATATGTTGTTAGCTGACAACTTGACTTGACATTTCTATGAATAACTTCTTCAAGTAAATTCATAAAAACCTGAGTCCTCCTGAACAAAATCGCATTTTTTGTCACCAACTTTCCACAGTCCATCACAAATAAACTAACAAACCGATTGATTATGTAACCACTGAGTTTCTGCAGCATAGAGATATGCTCGCAACTCAGGTTTAGAAACTTGGAACTGATGAGAGATTTTGTAACCCCAAAAGTATAAGCAAGAGTCTTGATTTTGGAATGGTTGGGCAAAGAACTCCGGGATGAAAATGCATTAAGGGCTTTCATATTTTCAACCACTCTAATTCCAACAGAGAGTAACTCAGACGACCAATAGCTATGAGCAGCACGAACAAAGCATTTCTCATCTATGATAACCAAATTCCATTCTCTCTTGAAGAAACGTTTACTAATTACTCTTGCCCAATGCGAATCAGGGTTCATCAGTATGAACCTTTGATTCATATTGATGTGCTCTTTCCTCACACCAAAGTAACTAAGACAAAATTCTGTGTAAACATCTTGTTCTTTGGGATCCTCAAGAGACTCTAACAAATTTTCGATCTCCTCTTTCCACAAACCCCAAAAGTAGAATAGAGTTTCAACCGTTACCTGATATTTGGACAGTCTTTTGAATGCAAGATCTGTCAGATTGAGTGCCGAATTGTCTTCCCAATTGTACTGTGAAGTACTCAAATCTGCCGAATTGTCTTCCCAATTGTACTGTGAAGTACTCAAATATGCCGAATTGTCTTCCCAATTGTACTGTGAAGTACTCAAATCAAAGTGAGTGTCAAGAATTCTGCGAGCACACAATATCTCGCCTATAGCACTCCTATGTCTCTGGGATTTGATCAAAAGTTGATTCATCTCAAGCAAGCTATAACATTCATCGGAAAAAACTTTTGCCTCTGCATCCACAAGTTGATAGAATTTGTCCGAGACCTTCTTGGCAAATTCTTTTGACTTGGTTAACAAATCATTCTTCATAGGAAATTTCTTCATGGGCCAGCCGCTACTTCCATGTTCCCACAGAGAGTGGCATAGTATATAATTAAGAGCGAGCACAGATGCATCTTCAAATTTCCCTGCCATTTCCAGTTGTTCGACCTCGAGTAACACCTCTCCTTTCAGCTTCGCTACATTTGCTGCATTCTCAAAATCTCCCCACTGCTGCTCCAATGACAAAAGTTGATCGAAATGACCTAAACCCTTCAAGAAAGTGCGCATTGAGTCCTTAGAATGGAAAGCTTCAACAAATTTCATCATTTTTTTGTAATCTTCGAGTGTATTAAAGTGACGTGCAGCTCTCTCCAAGAAATCTTGTACAGTTTTTTCAATTTCCGCTATTTTCAGTCCCAAATAGTCATGTCGGCTCCAGTTCTGGATGTACTGCATGCCCAAGTAAAACAGCTTTCCTTTATCACAGATAGCCAAGCACTTTGATAATAAGTTTGCTTTATTATATGCATCGGCTGCAGACTTGTAACATTTTGCAAGAACAAAACATTCTCCCGCTTCTTCCAGCCTTGATTCTCCAACCTTTTCAAGGTAGATTTTACCTGAAAAACGGATTATAAATTAAGAAAAAAAATATATCAATGTACAGAAGAATAAACTTGTAAGATATAGAAGATCATAACTATTTAGCATCTTAAGTAAATGAATAGCTGTTCACTATAGGTAACATTTAAGAGCTGATCAATTCAAGTTGTAGTTAATTAGTTCAACTCAGTCTATCCCAACAAGAGTATCATATATCTTACTTCTCAAAACTATAACGAGGTTACACAAGCCTGCCTCGCTCAACTCAACAAAAAGCTTAAATCTTTATACATACGAAATTTGTTTACATCATGATTATAATTTTGCAAAATAAGCATGAAACGACACATAAATGATGGACGAGGAACAAAAGGGGAGAATTATAAGGAAAAAAATAATAACCTGCAGTTTCATAGTCTTTCAAATCAATGTAACATTGGGCAGCCAACTCGTATTTTCCCAGAGAATCAAACAGTTCAGCGGCTATCCTAAGATATTTATGAGCCATGTCACGATTTGAATCGCTCAAACGGTTAGCAGCTGCTTGAAGACTAGAAGCCTCTGCCAATTTCTTCCAATACACATCTCCAGCTTTTTCAAAGCACATTTGAGCCATGTCATAGTTGCGCTGATGAAAGAGCTGAAAGGCGAAAAAAATATATGATTAAAAAAAATAACAATTATCCACATTAACATTATTGTTGAGCTGGTGATGGAAATATAAATGAGTTGTGGACTACGATGAAGACTATATATCAACAGACCTTAATTCCTCGAGACTTCCATTCCTCTTGGCTGCTTAGAACTTGTATTTCCTTCCGAAACGAATCATCTAGTGACCTAACTTGGATTAGGCGTAATTTCTTCCAATAGTGAAACATTGGCCCTGTAACGTCTTCAACAGTCTCCAAAATCCACAACCTTTGCCGTGTACGAGTTATGGCCACATATAATTGCTTCAATTCAGAGCACAATATAATGTCTTTCCCATCGTTGAATCTCGGGATTGACATAGATGTTGAGTCAAGCAAATTCAGCTTGTCCATATAGTCATATATAACTCTCCATTGGTTTCCCAGAGGAGACGAGCTGAAGAAGTTGTATAACAAGACGTCCTGCAATATGACACAAAACAAGAAGTCAATGTAAAGGACAAAATCAAGATACCATTTCAATTGACAATAAGTTACAAATTTATATCATTATATCGAAGTATATAAATTTAACCTGGAACTCGAGGCCCTTGCACTCAAATATAGTCAGAACAAGCGCTTGCTTCCCCACATAACTCAAAACTTCAGCCTTCACACATTCATCTCTAACCAAAATGACCTGCTCAGCACCAAAACCAACCATAATCTGTCCTGAACTTGATCTATTTAGGAACATAGATTCTAGCTTGGTCTCGTTGTCCATAAGTTCTAGCAAAACAGGAGCCTCCCCATCTACGAGACTTGTCTCAGGGCTTAAGACGTCAATCGTTGAAGGGAAGAAATTGTAAAGAAGATCAAGTATACTTTGAGATAACTTCAAGACACCACAATGAGTTCTGAAATTCTGGGTCAACTGAAAAATGTCAGAAATTTGTCCCTTTTTTCCTTTTCCATTGGTTGCAAAACTTTTTAAACCCACTCTGAATTCTTCATAAAAAAGGGCTCGTATATCTTGGAACCTGAAGTCAATTCCTCTTGCAATTGTCTGAGCCGTGTCACCTGAAAATACGAAGCCACCCTCAAAGTTTCTGCAGATATATTTCAAAAGAGCAATTTGTCTCATTGTTAAATCCTGGACCTCGTCCACATATACAAAGTCAATCTTGCTACCATCATATTTTTCATCTTGACATCGCCGATGGAGATCAATTACCAAATCACCAAAATCATACTCTCCTCGCTCCATCTTCATTGTCTGATATTTAAGAAAAATTTCATAAATTTTCTCTCTTTCCGTTGTGCTAAGAGAAGAGACCTGTCCCTTAGATATGGATATGTATTCCTCCAAGCTGATTTCACAATCAAAAGCCCTACTTGAACCTACTCCACCTTTTATACGAGAAATTATCTCCGTGAAAACTATTGAAGAATCAAAATGTTTAATCAGCTGGCTATTAAAATGAGGCCAGTAAGATGAATGAAACTTATCATAGTTGACCTCTTTATCTCGGATAAAAGCTTGGAGGGTTACCGATCTTGAACCTATATTTTGACCCTGAGATGATAGCCGCCGCCTAACCTCAGGGAACCTCTCAAAATATGACCTTCCTATAGTTCCATCAAGCATCACCAAGAATTTATGAAATGATATAATGAGAGGATACGACGTGGATGGAAGGTTGACAAACGAGTCCGGGATATCTCTAAACTGAGATGCCTCGTCAATGTCACACATCTCAACATAACTGCTTTTGGATGAAGAATTCCCTCCACATGTGAATCTGTACATTTGATTGAGAAGTGATTAGAAATGAACAATAATTAATAGCACGTGTTGTGTAAATACAATGCTCGAGTAAAAGACCGTCAACTAGGTGCAATTGTGCCTGCTAGAATGTTATCACCTAAAATGCAACCTTAATGGTACAAGAAATTTGGTTCCACCTCGTTTCAATATACATTTGATTTTAAGGTTAAATCTAGTACCAAACTAACTTATTTAGCATTGCCAAGCACTCCCCAAGAACCACTTTACGGTCTTCAAAGTCTCGTCTATACTCAAATCATGTGTGCAATAGCAAATTCTAACCGGCGAGTCTATGATTTCTACACACAAACCAAGTCTATAGTTTGGTTCCTCTACTTCCTATCCACAAACCCAATGTTAAGTTGCTTTACTAGCTAGGTGTCATGACCAGCTGGCGTATTACTTTTTAAGTGGTGTCAATAATCATGTATTGGTGATGCAATTGCACTATGTTTGACAACCAAAAAAAACTCATGCATCATTCAAGTAACCCTTGATGGGTATCCTTTGAACCATTTCATCTAAATCCTACTATACTTATTTGAGTGTTTCTAATTAGTTGCTTCATATATTCCTATTAGCGGTGCATAAGCACCAAGTATATTGAGCATCCATATAATAAGTAGTCTATTTATATATTCATTCATTGCAAGATAATTTCTCAAAAATAATTACTGACCTTTGCAAGTGAGAAATATTTTGTTGAACAGCAAAGCAAAGCTTTGGACTAACTGTAACAAAGAGCTGGCGCAAGAATGCTCCTGTGGTCTCCTTGACACTCTCATTGTCCTCTTTTGCCAACCTAACATCCGTAGAGGACAGATCGTGAAACCCTTCGGAAGCTAAATGATACAATTGTTCTCTTTGAAATAACTTCTTAATCAATACAGTTGTTTTCCCTGTACCAGACCGCCCGAGTACGAAGGAACTTCTGCTGAAATTCGTTATCTCAAGTTCCTTGTCAGTAAGTTCATATGCTAGTCCTAATTCCTTGCCATCACAACCCGATAGCAAATGGCTTGCCATACCAGAGGACAAGGAGTAGAATTTCATAAGTGACAAGCTCTCATTTACACTTGAATTCTCCAAATAGTTCCTTCCTTCTAGAGCATGATCAACATATGAACTATTCCCATTTTGCCTCTTTCTTTGATCCTTGAAAGGGACAATCTCTTTTGAAGTGTCCCAACTCATGGGTACTTCCAAATCCCTATATTTGAGCCAACATGAGAAAAGATTATAAAAAAGAGGTTAAAAAGAGACATGGATCACTATTTAAAGTGGATAAAGTTCATCAGATTTGGTCATACCCATTGGTACACTTGATCTCGCAATTTTTCAAAAAATCATCATTGTACATTGTGAAAATTCCATCAAGACGAGCAACCAAATTAGGAATTTTCTCCATAGGCAATATATCCCAAACTTTCAAAACTTGAATGTAATAGACCGACTCTTTCTTCACATCAACGGAGCAAATGACATACAGATCCTTCATCTTGAATTGCTTCAAAATGCCTGGAAAGTGGCTACCAGTTAAGTTAACATTCCTCTTCTTCGGACGCCACCCACCAGAAAGCCTATGTAATAGATTTATCACTAGCTTCATTGTCTTGTATGACTTCAAATTGCCAAATGATTTCCTGAAATCGTCGCTGAAGAAGACCTGGATCATGATCAAATGCATTAGATCCTCAGTATAAATTGAGTAAACAAGAATGTTGAAAACTATTATAAAATGATATATATGTACCTTCCACAAGGAGTTTTTGAAAAGTTCACTATCAGCACTCAGTAAATTATCAAACTCCTCAATCTCTTTCTTGACCTCTACAAGTAATTTTGCTAAATCCTCATCTTCTTCAGCATTAAAGAAACAGTTGCGCTCCCTCGCATCTTGCACTAGTGATTCCCACACCGAACCATTTCCTATAATCCAGAGACTGTGTACATATGGAGCCAAAAATCTACTCAGCATTCACTATCCTTAACATAATCAGTTCATAAGTTAATCAAAGTAAAGATCGATGTAGCTAGGTAGCTTTTCTATTTGAATACACATACCTAGCCTTTGGCAGATCAGCAAGATTTGTTGTCAGATGATTTGAGATTGACCCAATAGATTCATCTTTGTTAGATTTCACAGTAGATAATATTACAACATCTACTTCTCCATCTTCGAATCCATCGTTTATAGACCTTGTTGTCACAGTGAATCTATCCACATTTTCATACTTGTGTCCAAGTGTCTCTTTGAATGCATGAACTTGAGCAGCATAGGGGGATGCTAAACCGACACGAAGTTGCTGTTTCGATCCATGAATCTTCCATGCTGTTGCATTGAACACATGGATTAGAAAAACAAACATCAATCAAGAAATCAAACAAGGTTAAGAAAATGACATTCAGCTATTAGTTTGAGCTTTTGGTTAGCTAACGTCTTCGCGTACCTTTATACAATTTATTGACTATTTTAATGCCAACAGCGACTTCTACCATGTTTTTTGGGCTACATGGAGAATCATCTAATTCTTCTTCTCTTCCACAAGAGATATTGATGAAAGAATATGGACCGTACATAGGACCGGGAAGATACTGCTTTGCTAATATTTCACTACTAACATTTGGAGCATTCAAATCTGCAGAACTTTGCATTGTTCTCTGTATGATCGGCAACGCAAAAAGAAAATGGGAACTGTTTGCTTACAAAAGTGCAGTGTAGTTGGTTGCTTAAAAACCATAGAAATGTGCGTGTGGAAGAGAGAGAGGAACGTGGGAATCCGAAAAGTCTCATTGCTGGGATTATGTGGTTGTTTGGTAACACTACTCAAAAGCCATAAGTTACTTTGAAACAATTTCAAGAAACTAGTATTGTTTGCTAACAAAATCAAGTAGAAATGCTTTTATTTCAAAATTAAAAAATATATTTACTCCGTCTCAAAATGAGTGTCATATTTTTATTTTTTACAAAAATTAAAGATTACAAGAAGATTGAATGTGTTTTCAATATTACCCTTTCTTTTTCACCTAAATCTCATGTGCACTCATGTGCACCCCATGTGCAAATCATAAGTGATAAGGATAATATGGGAAAACAATGATATAATAGTCTAAAAATAGAAACAAGACACTAATTTTGGAACAAAAAATTTAGACAAATAGGACACTCATTTTGGGACGGATGGAGTAATAAAGATAGAGGCCATTTTCCTATTACAAATTGACGATCACAACATAAATAGACTCCAAATCCTCTACTTTTGCTCTACAACAATTACATTACAAAACCTTTTCTTTTTCACACAAAAAGATATCATGGCAGATTCATTTTTCATTCATATTGCTGAGTCTGTTTTGGGAAAAGTAGCTTCCCTTGCACTTGCAGAAATTTCCTTAGCTTCAGACATAAAAGCTGACCTCAGAGAGCTTCACAACACACTGTCCAACATCAAAGCCGTGCTCTTGGATGCAGAGGAACAACAGCTGACCAGCCACGAGGTAGCTGCCTGGTTGGGGCAGTTCAAGAATGTCTTGTCCGATGCTGAAGACGTGTTCGATGAATTTGCTTACGTATCTTTCAGAAAGCAAGTTGTCAACACTAGTGGTGGCGTCGCCAAGAAGGTACGCCATTTCTTTTCGAGTTCTAATCCCATTGCTTTCCGTCTCAAGATGGGTCGTAAGGTGAAGGAGATTAGAGAGGCCTTCGATGAGGTTGCTGCAAATAAGTCTAAGTTTCATCTCAATATCCACTTACTTCCTAATAGTAGTCCTCTCAAGCTTGACGAGCGGGAAATGACTCACTCTTTTGTTCATGCTTCTGAAATTATCGGAAGAGATAGAGATAGAGATGCAATTGTGAAGTCTTTGATGGACTCTGCTCGAGGTCCGGATAAGATTCTTTCGGTAGTCTCTATAGTTGGATTTGGGGGTCTAGGAAAGACCGCACTTGCTAAAATGGTTTTTAACTATGCAAGGGTTGTTGACCATTTTGAAAAGAGGATGTGGGTTTGTTCGGGCGAGTTGAATGAGTTTAACATCAACCAAGTAGTGGTAAAAATTGTCAAAAATGTTATTGGCGAATATAGTATTGATTACTCTAACTCTGAACAAATGCAAGGTTGTCATCGTGATAATTCGTGAGACAAAAGATTTTTACTTGTTTTGGATGATGTGTGGGTTGCTGATCGTGCCAAATGGTTGGAACTATGAAGATTGTTGATGAATGGTTGTAGCGGAAGTAAAATCGTCGTGACTACTCGCAACTCATCGATAGCTTCAATTATGGGTAGCTTTTGTACGCATAAATTAGAGGGTCTTTCTCATAATGAATGTGTTTCTTTGTTTAAAAGATATGTATTTAAGGAGGGAGAAGATGGTCAAAATCTTATGAAAATTGGTGAAGACATGGTTAAAAAATGTAAAGGTGTTCCCCTAGGTATAAAAACTCTTGGGTGTCTATTGTTTTCAAAGAGGAATATAAGTGAATGGATACTTGTAAGAGATAGTGAGAAATGGCAATTAGAACAAAACAAAGATGACATATTGCCAGCACTGAAAATAAGTTATAATCAATTGTCGTTTGTTTTAAAACAGTGTTTTGTTTGTTGTTCCGTTTTTCCAAAGAACTACTTCTTTAGTAACGTTGAGTTGATCTCATATTGGTCATCATACGGGCTTCTCTGTTTATCAGTCAAAACAAAAACTGTTAAAAATATCGGGCAACAATATATCAACGAGCTATGTGTTAGAGGGTTTTTCCAAGATTTTGAAGATTTTTCAACGCTTTCTTATTTTAAAATTCATGATCTGTTTCACGACCTAGCGTTATTTGTGGCACAAAATGAATTCAAAAATATGAATGTGGGTAGACAAGACCATTACATTTATAAAAGCATAAAACATGTGTCCTTTTTTAGGAGTGAGGGTTTGGTTGGTGAGGAAGTTCCAAAATCATTGTTCAAAAATTGTTCAAACATTAGTGGTGTCATGCCAACCATTTGGTGTATGTGCTTTGATGGATATGGAGAAGGAGCTTCCATTGGTGTACTTGTCAAGAAATGCATTTCAAAGTTGAAGAACTCTCAAGTTCTTGATTTGAGCAACCTTCCATACTTGGAGAACCTGCCTAACTCTATAGGGAATCTGAAACATCTCAAATATTTGGACCTCAAAGGTTGCAAGAGTCTAAAGAAACTGCCCGATTCGATCACTAAGCTTTACAACTTGCAGACTCTATTTTTGAATGGATGTGAAGAGCTTGAAGAGCTTCCCAAAGATTTTGGAGACCTCATTAGCCTCACACAACTGGCCATTACCACGAAACAGAAGCGTCTATCAGCTGCAACAGAAAGCGGGATTAAGAGCTTGCGTTCGCTTCAAGTTTTGACCTTTAATGATTGTGACAATTTGGAGTATCTATTTGAAGCAGAGCAACATCTAACATCTCTTCAATTTTTGTACATTGGCAAATGCAAGAGCTTGAGGTCTTTGTTTTCGCCTTCTTCGACTTTAACTTCAAGCTCAAGAAAGCGACTAGACCTAGCTGCTCTTGAGACTATAGGGATCAACGGTTGTCCAAATCTCAATTCGGCTTCTACTTGTTATGATCAGGTCAGCTTTTCAAGCCTCAGATCATTGTTTGTATATGACTTACGGCAAATGATGTCGCTGCGTCAGCGGATAAGTCCAAGCACTTTGGGGTCTCTTGCAATTGAGAATTGTCCAAACTTGGCATCATTGCCAAATTGGCTGCAAAATATCAGCTCTCTCCAAAAGCTATCCATCTTAGGCTGCACGAAGCTGTTGCGTCTGCCCAAAAGGATGCAACGCCTCGCTGCCCTCAGAGAACTGGTGATTCAAAATTCTCCTCATTTGAGAAGAAGATGCGAACAGGGAGGAGAGGATTGGCCCAAGATTGCTCATGTCCCTGATATTCGTCTAGAAGACAAAGCAGAAGACTAATCATGAATCAAGATGGCTTGGAAGTAAAGTTTCTTCAACTTGTTCTTTTTATCTTTGTTCAATCTTTTTTTAACTCATGACAGAAACTTATGTGTGCATTTTATTTTATTTTTACAGGTGTGTAACTAGCCAGTTCTTGCTAGAGGATCTTCTTGAGATTGCTGATATGATCATGTGTATCTTTTGTGAACTCTGCACAACATTATAAAGTGTCAAGACTCGAAACCAGAGGATTTTTCCAGTTTTATGTAGTTGCCGTGCTTGTATCTATTTAGAATTTTTATGTGTTTCCTCTACTCTTTGTTCTGTTTACAAAGAGAAACTGATTTGTGGCAAAAATATTCTCTGGTTTGGAAATGGTTTAGAATTTGTGCTCATCACTTTTTATAATATTTTGTTCTGTTTGTGCTTATAGAAGAACATTTTCTACAAAACTAGCTCTTGCTGCTTCTTATTTCTCTTGTTTTTCAGCTACTTGTAGATATGGCTGAGTTTGTTTATTAACAATCATCCCTCCCTCTCACACAACACAATCTTTTGATAGAACTTAAGGATACAAGAATTTTATTTGAGATCTCTTGCAATTGCTGTCCATACAGAAAACAAAACACTAAAGTACATGATAGTAATTTGATGAACTACTTAGCAAGAAGAAATGAGGCAGCTATATTGTTGGGTGAAATCATATATGCCTTTTAGCCTCGATTGTTATATAAACTTGCAGATCATTTCACGTAGGGAACGAGTAACCTCTGAGTGTCAGGGCCAGCTGCCATATCATCCCAAAGCAGATCCGATAGTGCCATTGTCAGCTCCCCGACACACCCTAAAACAAAATAAACATGTAATGAATTAGTGATGCCTCAGCTTACTCATCAAACATATTGCAACATTCTAAACTCAGCATATTCAATGAGGTAGAGTTTGGATAATTTTTTTGGAATGAGAATGGGAATCAAACATGGCAATGGAATGAAATTCCCATTGCATAGTCATTATCATAACCAAAATATCATAATCCAAACAAGAACAATGAGAATTCTCATTCCTGATAAAAAATACTAATCCAAAGTTTACCCAAAAGTTCATTTGCTCTCAATCAAGTCAGGGAGTCCTAGAGTGATGTAATGTTGCTGCCTAGTGATCTTGAGGTCATGTTTTTGAGTCGGGAAAAAAAATAAAAAAATAAAAATAATAACTCTACAAGAGCATAGAGTAAGGATGGCATGCATAAATAACCCTCCCTCAAGCCCAAAATGGTGAGACCCTTGTGACTAGGCCACCCTAAACCCTAAACCTTGGACCGGACTTCCTTACAAGCTAGGATTCCTCTAGGTGAAATTACGTACTTTTCTAAATATGCAACATAAGGTAATGAAATTAAGGGTTTTGAATGCTACATTTAGGGTCTCTATTTATTTTACATAAGAATCAAAATAGTTCTAAAGGAATGTACTTACCATCTCCGATGGGTTGATCATCCCACGAGATAATTGGCAGCACAGGAAGTGTGCTTCCAACATACATCATTTCAGCCGCACTTTTGGCTTCTGCAACAGTAAGGTTGTCCGTCTTCACACTTTTCAACTTCCCCTGTTCGACCAGCTTGGGTGCCAGTTCAAGAAGCCTTTTTGCGGTGCATCCGGTTAGGATCTTATCAAAGAAAGGCATTACAAGCTCGTTATCTTTGGTTATGAAAGCCACATTCACATTCGGCCCTTCTGCTATGTAACCTTCGTCATCAACCCAAATAGAAGCAAATGCTCCTTGATCTTCAGCTTCCATTTTCGATAGGACATTAGGGAGGTAGTTGACGTTCTTCGATGTGGCAAATAGAGGTGACTTCATTGGTATAGTTGATGTTATAACTTTAACCCCTTCTTTGCATTGTGAGAACTCTTCATCGATGACCACAGCATAGAATGCAGATGTCGGGCATCCTGCGGGCGAGAGCAAGAAATCTCCCGGACCTGCAGTCAACCAGTACCGTAGAGTTCCTTTCTTGCACTGTGAAGCCACTGTCAGTTGTATGAGAATGCTTCGAAGAGTTGATTGAGGAAAGGGAGAAGAGATCCTTGCTTTAGCGGCAGATCTGAGGAATCGGTCCAAGTGAACATCAAGCTCATAGAGGTATCTGCAGGAAATAAACCAAATTCAACACTTAGCACTCCAGCTGAAACCTTGAAGCGGATGAGAAAAAGGGTACGTGGAACAAAAAATCTTATGTTTGCGTAAAACATAAGAGTGTGTTTGCATACCCATCTAATATAATGGCCGTATCAAACACACCATGCCCTCGATGAACCATGTGGTCGTCCATCGGAATCACCATCATAGCAGGATCAAAAATGATTCCCCCGAAAACGCTTGAATACATAGCTGGGTAAGGAAGCTTTTTCACAGAAGACCACTTCTCATGCAACTTTTCAAGCAACTGAAGAATACAACAATTTGAATATGAGAAAAGGTTAGAATTTTAAGATGGAGGATCATAATCAGTGCATATTTGTCAACAAACCATGTATATTTACAGTAAAAGCCACATTAGATGTTGATTTCATAATGCGAGCACATATTATTTCCATTCAGAAGCCTATCCTTCTATACAACTTTTAATTCGCAAATCATTAGCAAATAGTCTCAATTAGTAAATCTTTGAAGTTCCTTCACACGTACACCTTTCTTGGTTAGAAACTTCGGTTTCATCATTCTGATATATATCTTCAAATGGCTAAATCTATGTTTGTATACTGTTAAGCTTAGCCCAGAACCAATCTCAATGAACCATTACCAGTTTAGGGTTAATTCTATTCCAAAACATTGACTACATTCTTAGCTTATTACATGAATCTCCTCTTAAGTTATGAACATTCTCCTGTAAAGAATCATAAGTTCTTATTTCAAACAAATTTTTCGCCTAAGAAAATAATCTTTGGTCTTTCAGGTTAGTCTCCAAACTTTTAACAGCTATGGATAAACAAAACAAATGAATTCTGCCATCAACTGAAATCCCATTCAAATCCATCAATTCCAATCCTTTCCCGAATCCTTGATCATCTAATAATCCTCATATTATGCTACTAAAAAAAGTTTTCATTTTCCATCCCATGAACCTTCAACATCTACCCTAAACCTAATCCATCCATGATCTGATTTTGGAAAAGCAAGATTTGATAGAATCTAACAAATGGGCCAGTGAATCAAATTAAGCAAAAACACACTAATCCCAATCAAAGATAAAAAAATTGTATTCACAGTGAACAAGAGCACAAATCACTGACTAAAAGGGGTATATTTACCTCTGAAGATGATTCAAAGACATGAACTTTGGTATCCACATTCTCCAATTCATCTACAAAACAACAAGTAAACATAACAAATGGGAAAAAACACCAAAAAGATCAAAACCCAGAAATCAAATAAAAGATCCCAAAAACAAACCTGATTTTTGAACAGAAAAGGAGTTGCTGGCCATGGTGTGAGAGAGAAGAAACAAGTTGAGCTTGAAGGGAGTGAGTGAGTGAGTGAGGCAGAGAAAGGGAAGGCTAAATAGAGAAGAGATGATGTGCACTATATGCTTATTTTTGTCATATATGTAATGTAGAAGGTATAGCTGGTTAGCGGATAAAAGAGGAGAAGAGATTCAAAAGAATCCATTTTTGTCTTGCAGTTTTTGGAGAGAACCAAAGAGTTGTTGGGTTAAATATGGTGTCTTTACCTGACATAAACATACAAGCCGGCTACCAAACTTTTGTAGTGAAGCTTTTCATTGGAATTCACCACATCAGCATGTGGACCCATCTAAGAGATACTTTGGTCATATGCTGATTGAAAATCTCCTCATTTTACATAAATGTTTTTTTTTTTTTTTTTTTTTTTTTTTTAAACTATGATTTTCATAGGCGGATCTAAAACTCACGATTAGCATTTTTAAACCGTTTTATCATCATTCGAACATAAGTCACAATTAAAGTTCATCCATTTCTCTAAGGGTGTGTAGAGTAGGGATCGAATGCTCTTTCCACGTAATCTGTGTAGCCAACTGAGTCACTACCGTTAAACGTATATTGATAACATATGCAACTCTTGTCTATATTAATAAACTTTTTTAATATTGAGAATCATATTTAATATTTCTTTGTTATTTACCATTTATTAAAAATATAAAAATTGCATTAAAGGTAGTGAACAAATAATTAAAAACAATTTTGGTATCCAAACTTTGGCTGAAAATTCAATTTGATACGCAATCTTTTATTCTACCAGAATTGATACTCATACTTCTATTTTTCAACCTAATTGAATACCCAGCGTCACAGCCCGCTAAGAGAACCGTTCACTCCGGTCCACATGTACCAACTCTTGCCTACGTGAAAACATTTCGTTGAGATAGACGTTTTTAGCACACATTTCATTAAATGACGTGAACTTTATTTTTATTTTTTAATCAAAACATTCAAGAGTTATTTTCTTCCGTCCTAACTCTCCCACGCATGATGTCATCCTCTCTTGCTTTGACGCCGCCGGCGAGCTCCACTCCACTCAACTTCTCATCCATCTCTCTTCCCATGATCCTTTCTTGTGTAGGGTCACTCTTCACACCCCAAAATAAAACCTCATAGATTTTCATAGAGCAAAAATAGAGCAACTTTTTAGAGAGAGAAGAGCTCCCAAAATACCTTGGCATTGAAAGGATCAAATGGTTCTAGAGGTGAAAGAATATGTCATCTAATTAATTCTATTAATAATAAATTTGTATGCCTTAAATCTTGATGAATATACACATTTCAATAAAAGTGAATTTCTGTTTGACACAAAGACTTAAATTAGTATCTGAAAACGACGAAGAAACATCCCAAATCGTAACGAAAATTAAACTAAACTAATTAGCTAGTGAACAATTTTGACAATTTGCTGCAACGACAGCACCAGTAACTTTTGTAAACCCATGACTAGCTATATGTCTAGGCTACAATGTTTCTAAAGCCCCAAAAGTCCTTAAAATGGCATCTTGAAGGGCTAAAGCCCAATCCAAATCTTTTCAAGTCCATCTCAAGAGCTATTTTTCTAGTCATCATAAGAAAGCTCTAGCGCGAGAATTACGCTCTATGTAAATTTTGTTATAAATATTTGTAATGTCTAGTTGAACAATCATATCCGTTCATAGTGTTTGTGTGGGATAAATCTCAAACGATTATTTTTGTAGAAAAACAGTATAAATAAGTGTGATTTCATAAGCTCAAACTATTCGAAGCATTTGTAATCCTCTCTTGTATGCAATAGAACTTCACTTTGTCAATTCTTTGTGCCTTGGTGAGATTGTTTAAATTTGTAACATAAAGTCACAAATAATCAAACCCAATTCATGAGTCTTTACAACTAATTTTTTTGATAGATAAGGCAAACTAATATCTGATAGTTATATTGTTTGAGGGTACATCCCTACTTATATAAATTATTAAAAATATGTGTCAAGCTTAATAAAACTAAGTACAAACTCCAAAATGGACATAAAAGCTTCGTATCAAAGAACATAGATCTCCCACCCAAAGAACTTCGTTGGAAATGATATGAAACATCAAATTAGAAAATATTAAATTTAACCTATTGTTAATCCTTCCGACTTTTCTTGTTTAAAAATAAATTTTTACATTTATCCCTATTATTTTTAACTTTGTCACCACTAAAATTTGATAATTTTAAGATTTGCCTCTAAATTTTATAATATTTTTATATCATTTCTCTAATAAATGAGAGTGCACGTGAGAGACGTGTTCGATAGGCCTGGCTATTTCCCTAATATGGTTTATGAGAAAATTACAATTTATATCATGCATGACAACTTTGGACATTAAGTTGCAGCTTCTCATAAAACCGTTTTGTACTTTCATCAGCTATTATTGTTTATTGTTGTTGTTTGCAGTGTAGTGTGTCGAACAAATGTATTCCTATTTCTATCCAAACATGTTTATGTAACATTAACAAACTAACAACATATAGATGGTAGTGTACTATATTTTGTAACTTTCTACTGTTTTTGTGTCTTTGACAAAATGATTTGATCCTCACTAAGGGCTTGTTTGTTAACTCATGTTGAGCTCCGTTAAGTTAGGGTAAGGAGCTGA
>JAYMTE010000480.1:0-17891 GCA_036897545.1 Pelargonium fulgidum
AAGCTGTCTTTGTTCTAACCCTTGTAGCCGGAATCTGTATAGCAAGCAAAAGGTGTTTGAAACTGAATGAATACTAAGGACTTAAAGAATTGAATTACTTGTTTTAATGGAAACACAGAAACTGATAATGTACTATCTTAGGAACCTACAAACACAAATCCTAGGAACTGACATTAACCTATACTCTTGACAGTGCCAGCTCGGACCGGTCCAATTGTTGTCGAAAGCACTCTCTCACCTTCTTTGGTGATAACTAGTTCCAATTCAACAAAACATAATCTAGTTTATTCCTTAGAGGGACCATTAGCAAGAATCTACAAGAGGCTCCAATTCTTAGTATTAGAATCAACCTTTCTATTACGGGAGTTTTAGTAACCCTCATCAATAACAATAAGAATCCGAAATGAAATACACAACTCCCAAAGACTTGTTAAAGTTAGAGATACTGGAAACGCTAACCACAAAATAGTTACCTGGAATAAAGAGAGCCCGCCTAGCCTGTTCATTAAACTAAACTCATTAGCTAAAATTCCTAAAGCTAAAAAGGTACGAGAATCCAGAGTCCCTCTAATTCCATGGGAGGACGCTGAAACTGTTGTTGGTTAGAAGTTTTTGTGATGGTATAGCTCGGGTCTTCTAATCCTTACTTTTTAATAACTGGGGAACCTTGCACTTGTTCAGAAATACTTAATGCCTTAGGAATTAGGAATACCCGGGTCTACTCTCTAAGAAGAATAATAAGAAAGTTACCTTACACTAGAAGCAACATCAACCTATTAACTTGCTTTTCTAAAAAAAAAATATCTAGCATCTTAAGACTCAAAATCTAGGAAAAAGCCCCGGGAAAATGACTTGACGGACCCCTAAGAGGATAGAAACCTATAAGTATATAGACAAATCCCTCTTACCGCCTGAGGGCTTCCTCACAAGGTGAACGCCATAGAGTCTTTATGATAGTACATACTTACACTAGGACCAAAAGGAACACCAAAACACAGGCTTCGGAACCTTGGAAAACAGAATAGACTTTCATACCAACCTTCTGGACTTTACTAAATTCTTCTTCATGAGAAACTCCTAGAGTAGACCCCCCTTCTAAATACAGTTAGCAAGCAGCTAGACGACTTTCCTTACAGAGTTTCCTATACAGCTTATTAGAGATATTGTGATAAGTCTTGTTCCCTCTGTACTTACTGTATCTTATAGCTTATAATGGAGCAGTTTAGATAGTAATCTTTATTGATAGTTATATAGTTATATAGTTATATTCTATTAAGGAATACCCTCTTGTGCTCTGGAGTTACTGACACGAGAGGATAAAAGAGAGATATTTGATAGAAATTACTCTTACCGACCGTATATAAGAAGCTTTTTTCTCTGGAAATTAGGCATTAGCAGCTTGCCATAAACGGAGGAGTAATAAAACGTTTTTGTTCCTTAGAATTATCTAAAAAATCTTCCTAAAGAAATATAATCCAGGACTCCTGAATACTTTGTTGTATACACACACCCAGCCAGAAAGTACAAGCAATGCCCTACTTTTTTTCGTTAAAGCGAATAACCTGCAATTGAGGTTATATAGTTCTTATAAGCGATCCAGGGAATATTTTGATATACCTACGGAGATTGAGGCCCTGAGTCATTTTAATTAAGGTGTTCCCAAGCAAAGGGGATTCTTATTAGGCGTTAACAAAAAACTCTGAAGTACAGGTTCTTTACCAGAGATTCGGACTCCCTTTTAGAATAAGGGTACGCGGGAAGGTCCACATTCAGAGGAGAAACTCAAGTACGGCTCACTGCTGAAGGAGGGTTAAGAAATGCTATTAACTGGATATTTAACTAAAATAGAGACCCTTTTCTAAGTTATAGCTTAGCTTATGTGCTAGGAGTTGGGAAGAGAGGAGCTTCCTATGTATTTCTTGTAAATGTCTACCCCTGAAACACTGAAAAGAAGTTCCTGTTCTATTTTGAAACCTATCCAATTGGCTGAAAACAAGTAAAAGAGAAGACACTCCTAAAAAAACTTGGCATAAGAAGAGCTATTAAACCCATAGTTTACAAACAAAAGGGGGAAACTACTCATAAAATAACGAATGAACCAGGGTGCTAAAAAAACTATGAAGTAAAAGGAGCTTCTTGTTAAGAGATTCAAGTACTCCCTTTATTGGAATATAGAAAATGTAACTTCTGTTTCGGCTAAAGCAGAAAAAAGTCCTGTGTCTAGAGTTTCTATTCAATCTGTAATCAAGAAGTCCCTCAAAATTAGTCCCCGTATTTGCTTTTTTAATAAGAGTAAGGATAAAGGTAACTAATATCGTATGAGATCTTGTATTAGTAGGAAAAGCTTAAAGCCCTCTGGTTGATAACTTTTTTCTTTAGGATAAGGGGGTTTTTTGATAGAGTCTTTTTGCCGCTTAAGGCAGCCTCTTAGTTCTATCTTCTAATTAAGATTAACGCCGCTTTCCCTCGTCAGGAACCCTTAAGCTTAAGGGGGGACTATACGCTAGTAATTGGATATGTGCAGGGTAATTGTAAAGAGTATCCTTTTTTTGGTATAAAACTTGCTTGGTAATAACAAAGGATATAGAATCTTTTTTGTGGGAAAGTAAAATCCGAAGACCTTGAGATACTTCATTACTTATATTCCACGGAAAAGTAAAGACTTAGTTCTGTTCTTAAAACTATTCAATTAATATCCTTGCTGACATCCAAATCTCCTTCGAATTACATTTATTTATGTAGAAACTTGTACTCATAAGAAAATCTAATACGAGTTCCTTGTAACCTAGAATATAAGGAAATCTCCGTTTTAATAACCAGTAAAAGTCGAAAACAAGAATCTACTCTGAAAATCAAGATCTGATACTTAACCGAGCCCCTAGTCTAGTATAATTACTATTTTTCTTGTTAGTAATTACTAAACTTAAGAGTTTCCTCTTAATCTTAGCCGTGTTACACCCCTGTAAATCAGTGCCAGGAAATAGGTGCTTAGTATTTAGACGGCCCTTCTAAGGGGCTTTTTTTCGGCTTTGCTTTCTAGTAAGGTTGTAATAAAGTCTAGTTAATTATGAAACGGATATCTTTTTACTCTGTATATCTGTATAGTAATAAGCTCTCTTATAACTTAAGCTATAAGAATCCCTTAAACATCTCAATTCGACCTTTATCGTTGCAACCGGCCACACTTAGTAGGGAGTCTTTATACCCTTGATACAAGTTTAACTAGTAAGCTCTAAAAGTTGTAGTAAGAATGAGGGAGCTCTATTGTTATTGTTGACAGCTTTTGAGTTAAAAGGAGAGATTAGAATCCTTTATATTATATAATAGTTCTTTTCAATCTGACCGGGCATTTTCTTTCTTATAGTCTCTCTATTTAGTTGCTGGCATTAGAACATTCAATTATGACAAACAAAGAAAAGTTAGATCAATATCAAATTAGGTTGTGTACTTTGGTTCTAGCCTGAATTTGCGTTCCCTTTCTTTGAATTCTAGTTATAGTGGAGAATTTCTAAATCAAGATATATACATAAAACTGTTCTACGAAGAAAAGGTAATTCTGAAGCATATAAACATATAAATAATAAGGGTTCCAAGGTAAATAATTTTACATAGGTTATCAAAAGTGCTAGTACCCTGAAAAGCATTCTAGATGGAAACTTTAGCCTTATTCGAGGGAATCCGGTATTCTTTGTATTTATTGCAGAAAGTAATTAGCAAAAATACCATATGATAGAGGTATGAAATTCTTTCTCAATTCCATAGTACTTTTAGATATAGCTTAAAGCCGATTTGTATTCTATACCTTTCTATTTTGTATTTTATTGTTTGTTAGAGTCTCAAGTGGAAGTCCGTTGGTTTATCTAACTAAAGTCAGGTTTATTAAGAATTCCTAAACAAATTAAAGAGGAATAGGATAGGGCTAGCTCAAAGTAAATAAGTTGTAGCGAACTCTAGAGACACAAAATAAGATATAGACATTCTAGTACAAGGAAAGAAGTCTAACTAAGTATTAAAATATAAGGAATTTAAACCTGGATACTGCTGAAGATAGAGATTCCGATCTATCTGTAATGTAACTGTTGGAAAGCTTAGGAAGGACTCTGCAATGGACTACCCCGAAATATACTCCTTGTGACACAGTGCCAGCTCGAACCTGTACATGTACAATTGCCTCTCTTAATTAATTCTCTTGTAGCTAAATTCGTTAGGTAGGATAACAGATTCTAATTCGAGTACATTCCTGTAGACCAAAAAAGATTAAAAAACCCAAGGAAAGTCCTTTGCTCTCAAATACAAGTTAATCCCAAGTTAATAAAGCCCTACAAAGCCTAATTACCGAGGAAGATAGATATGTAAATCAAATAAAATAGTATAATAAAAATAGGTTAAATCAACAACTTACAGAGAGTACCTAAACGCCCAGATAAATAGAACATTTAGATAGTCAGGGTTATTAGAATGAATTTGTTATCCTTATTTTCTTTATTTGAAAGTAGTGACTTAATTTTTAGTACTCTTAAATACCTGGTTTATAAAGTTTATTAGGAGTAAGTCAAAGAATGGGAGTCAAGGAAAAGGAAATAGAATGAAAGCCTTTTTTGTTTGCTGTTGATTGCCCTAGTGTAAGGTGGTCTATACAGAATACTACTAATGGCCCTAAAAGGGACTTCTAAATCTTATAAGACGCAATCCTCCTCGTACGATAAGCTACGAAGGCAAGACTCTTGTGCTCCTCTGTTTCTTTTTGTGAGTCTGATTTGGGATAGTGAAAGTATAGAGAACTTAAGCTAAAATCAGGGTGTTTCCTGTAAAGAAGTCAGTTTATATAGAGTTGTTTGGTAGAGAGGGTTGTATTCTTGAGTATATGCTTATGAGAAGACCCAGCAAATCCAGAAAGAGTTATATAAAAGGATATCCGGTATTTAAAAAGGGGAAGTTTCGAAAGAAGATAAATAAATCAAGTATAAAAGAACTCAAAGTAACAAGTTGGATTAAGCTAAAGCAGGGATGGGATTAAGTAATTCTAAAGACAAAAGGCTTAGTAAAGATTAAAGTACAGGAAATCCCAGGTTTTTTTCAGGGTTCAATGTACAAACTTACAAGGTACCTAAACAGTAATAAAAAAGAATTGAGAATATTAGGTATTTTGTCTTATCGGTATTCCAATCAGTTGTAAATAAGATAAGGGTTATTTATTGGAGCTGGTTATTTAAGGACAGGAAAGTGAAAAGATGGAAAGGTGTTTAGTGCCAGTCTTGTTGGATATTTCTCAGTCTAAATCTAGGTGTTTAATTTGTAGAAAGAGGGTTTTCCTAGTTTGAAACGAAATACTTTGTAATAATATAGGAGCTTGTAGAATACCTATAAGGGACAAACAAGGCTGGCTATAAACAAGTTCTTCTAATCCTATTAGATTATAACACTAAACACAACTGATAAATGGAAAACTCTTCTTGATTGAATTACCACCTTATCCTGCTCCAAATAAAATAATAAGGGGAACTCAAATCTCAATAGAAACCCGAACCAGAATTACCACCAATCCATAAATATCATCCGAAACTCCTGTCTCACGCAGATAAATTTTAGTCGAGATACTGCCCAGCTTTCTATTTTTTAAGATTCCCAGAATTTTTTAAGGGGCCTCTGTTCGATGCCTCCATCCGAGACTGAGTTCCCCGGGAGTAAAGTCATATCTGTAAGCGCGATATCCCAATGGTAGATCCGTTTCGAGGAAGGGAGGATTGAAGTTGCTGTTATTATAAAAGATAGTTATTATACAAGATGCTATAAGATTGACGATCGATACTAGTCTTCTCTAGGCAGTTACTCTAAAGTAGGTTGTATAGTATACCCAGGTTAGTTACGTATAATACTGAGCTCTTCGTCCTATTTGCTGCAGCGCACTGGTTGTATACAGGGTATGCGGGCAAGACTAATATGGGAAACTAGAGGTTAGAAAGTTAAAGTGTGTTTCCAAATCCTTGCGATCTGCTGTAATGCCTTAGATAAGAAAGGAAAGTGACATAGAAATGAGTGGGATTAAATTTACAAGAACTTTCGTTTGAATGGATTCGTTTCTTTTGGAGAGAATTTCTGTGCTGCTAATAGAATCATATCCAGTAAGGTATTCCACAACAAATTGAACCTAAGTATCCAAATAAAAAGAAGTTTAGACGCGTGTCTATTTCAGACCCAGTTTTGTATAATTTGTTTTAGTCAACTTTTTCTGGGTTTGTCTTACTAGACTAATAGGTGCTTGCTTCAGCCTTCCTTTATTTGATATTTAATACTGGCGTGTAATAGTAATAATTGTCTTTATTAATAGCTACCTCTCCTACTGTTTCTGTTTGCGAAGGGAAAGTTTTTTGTGCGTACGTCGTATAACTATGAAGGTTAAGGCTGTTATTAAGACTACCGTAAAGAATCCCTTTGTGCTCTGTTAAAAAGGTTCCGAGTCTGGCTTAAATCTAAAAAATATTAATACGTAAAGTTAGACTTTGATCAAGAGCAAGATGCTAAAAAGTATGAAAGTATAAGCGAACGTGAGAAAGGTCTGCAGTATTTCGTAATTGCTAAAATCCCCACTTCATATCCAAGGTTATAACAAATTAGACTTTACCGCCTCAACCTCAACAGAATCTTATTACTTATTGTGTTTAGTTCCAAAAAGAAAGCTCGGCGGGGTTAGTAAATCTATTTCTTGTGTCAGCGGATAAAGTGCCGATCAAATTCGAAGGCAGACGCGGGTTCAAAAAGGGTTGTCGTAGAGTATTGGTCTATAAAGCTCCTTTTATACCGAAGCGGGAGGTATTCCTATAAAATGAAGTGGAAAGGTAGTAAGTTGTGTTCTATGTTGTAGCATTATAGAGCAGTTTAAGGAGTTTCTTTGGCAAGATATTGGATTCTTATAAGACTTTCGAAAGGAAGAGAATGCGCGAGTCATAAATACGAAAGAGTGGAACTCCTTGTAATCTTGCAGACAATTCATTTTTGAGTTAGACTTTTTACTAAGATAGGTATATAAATCTAGCTATTTACCGAGTTTTTCTATTTTAATTTAAAACGAGGGGAGCTTGTAATTTAAAAAAACCCTTGTAAGAGAATATTACAAGTAGGAACCCGTATATGAGTCCATTTCATTTTTCATTAAATGAAGCTGAGAAATAAATGGATTGATTAGTACATCAAGGTACAATCGATATATCTTTATATTGCATAGTAAGACCTAAGAAAATAGTATATGGACTTAGAGTATTACTTGTAAATGGCAGAAAGTTCTTCTCTTTTAATCTTAAGTGCATTTAGCTTTTAAATAGGTACATTGGTGTAAATTCGGTGCTTTAATATATAATAGTCAATAACTTTTTAAGTAGCCTCTTCCTCTTTACGCGAAGCCTCCTCGATATCGATCCAATCAAATAGAATGAGCCAAGGGTTCCATATTCTAGGAGCCGAAACTATGTGAGTGACTAAAGTCTAGGCCAGGGGCTGCTTCTTCTCCCTCTTGTTCTATGCAGTTACCTGAGACAGACCCTTTAGAGCTTAGACAGCATTACCCTTACTGGGTAAACCCTGTTTAGGAAGTTAAGGCAATTAGAGTTTTACTAAGTATACCCGACAGAAACAGAAAAAAGGAATACCAGAGACAATTATTACTAAAGTTATCCGGAAATGCCTTTAACCAAAACAAAGACTAACTAGAAACACAGAAGTCTGTTAATTACTGGCTTAAGATACTGGAAAGCACTTACAAAATACGGGTGCCAGCCTGCCAATGACAATTAAGTTCTTGTTAAAGCTACAGATACAGTAAAGCATTAACCAAAGACAGAAAATATTAGTAGCTCCTTAAAAGTCAAAGTGCATTCCTCTGGGGCTATGGCGCTTATCGTTAATGAGTAAATCCTTCTAACTGAAGTGAAGTGTAACGGAGGGCGAGAAATGCATAATATTCGCTTGGTATAGTAAACCTTACACTAAATCCAACCAGACTTGACCTTGACTTTATCTGGAAACCATCCTTCGACAGTCCTAGCTTTCAAAAGAGGGAAACCTCAGTTCTAGCTTTCAGGGTGGTTGTATTTGTAGTTTTGGTTAGTGTACTGCTGACAAGGACTGGTTAGAGTTATGAAAGAGATGTGATGGTACTGCCAGCAAAGTATATTGAGATGGTTCCTTAATTGTCTTAGTTCTTCTTGTTGCAGCTATAGGAACCTATAATGGTGTTTTTGTTTTGCTTTGAATAAATGAGATTTTTATGTTCGGATGTCCTTTTAAATAAAGGCTTTCGCTTTTTTCTTCTCGCAAGAATCCTACTTCAATTTTTCGTAATATTCTATATCTTAGTTCCAGAACATTCAATTTTATTTTTAATAGTGATTTTAGGAAGCTTTTTTTTGTAGAGCAACCGGAGATAACCATGAGAGAGGACGGATTCTCTCTCTGACTAGAACATAAAAAAGGAAGTTATAATAGTTCAAAGAATACACCTTCAATTTGTTTAAATTGTGCCTACACCAAAAAATCCAAGAAAAAATCTAGCCAACAAAATCCTTTCGAAGCTGCTTACGACTCAGCCTATCTTTTCCTATTTCCATTTCTTCTAGGAATACCTTTCTAAAATAGGCTCCGGATAAGAGCCTAGGCTCATTACCTTGACAGTACTTTTGTGAACCTACGTCTGCCCTCTAACTTTTCTTTTGGATTCAAGAGTCTGCCAAGTGGGGTTTTAGTGCTTAATTTAATCAAAAGAAGGAAGGGACTACTGCAGACTAAAGTCCTTATTTAACTGATAAATCAGAGTATTTACTCAAGAGTGCCTAGTTCTTCTAATATAGAGTAGGCAGAGGAGTAGGAGTCAAAGGGCTGCTCTTTAAAAAACGGGAATCTCTTAGATAGAAAGATGTATCCTGATATAAAATGGATTTGGATTTAAAAGACTTTAACAAATAAAAGAAGTACAACTATGAAGAAGACTAGGGTCTAGCTGTGAAGAAAGGCATAGGTCTGAAATACGGTAATACAAAAGCTGGTAATAAGAAGTCCTTGGGATTAGAACACCTTGGTATTCTTGCGTTACTGTACTCTGATTAAAGCTTTGAGATTGAAGATCTTGTTCGACGACAATCATTTAGATAAAGAGTTAGCAAAGATTCTATCTTCATTGTCTTTGTAGCATTTCATACCTCTTTGGTTGGAGATAACTAGTTCCAATTAGCAAGCAACAAGATAATCTGGTTTCTGTAACTACTTTAGCAGCACTTCCTTGGCAAGGAGGAGTTATAGTTTGGTTCCTAAGAAAGAAGAAGTACAATAAGAAAATGTCCTAAATGTACAAGTTAGTAAATACAATTCACTTGAGAATACTAACTACAGGAAGAGGAGAATTGCTAAGCTGTTTGAACTAGACGAATTCCTAAGCACCCAAGATAATACAGAAGGGAATTCCTTACTTGTTGAATGGCTGACAGAATGGCTAACGTGAGAGGTTAATCCCTTGCTAATGGGTAATTAGTCTCATTAAATACCTGTCCCAAGCTAAATACAAGGTAAACGGTAAGCAAATCCCTGTCAAAGCTCTCAAAGTCAAAGGAAACCTTATACTGGAGAATACTAACTACAGAGTGAATCCCTCAAGGTAATAGGGAAAAAAATCCTTAACTGGGAAAGTATATCTTGTCTTAGGGAATTCTTGCTAACAACTAGCCGACACAGAAGGAAATACCCGGAATTTTGCGGTTGTCAATCCCTTAAAAAAAAATGATCTAGATCAAAAAAAGTGAAACCTCTCTCATAAAGGAATATAGACCGAGAAAGGTAGGTCCGTAGCTGTGTTTAAATAAAAGTCAAGTGTTTTTTCTATTTGTGTTTCTGTGTTCCTGGTTTCTTGGGAAATAGAAGGAATTAAGTTCAAATGAGAGTCTTTGTCATGGATGTTACCGGGTATTTCTCCCTTTTGCAAACTTTAACGAGATAGGAATGAATTGTTTTAAGGAAATGGCCTTAGAAGTTCTAAGAGTTAGGCTAGACTGAGAAGAAATGAAGCCATAAGAATAGCGCCTATTAAGATAGGTAGGTGTCTAGGTATTTTGAAGAGTAAGAACAGGTTAATAAGTTTCGTACAAAGAGTACCTAGAAAAAAATAATACGAAAAGAAGAACAACAAAGACAAATCTTACTATGGAAAGTGAGACAAAAGCTAAAACATGAAAACTCTGGATCATAAAGACTGAATCTAAATCGGATTTATATCTAAGTGATTTCTTTTTTTTTTCAACTAGACTTTATTAGTAGACTTACTTAGAGAAAATCCTGTCTAGTGTCAATCTCTAGAGTAAAAAAAGGATTGGAGATGTCTAAGCTAATAAGTACAAGACTTACTACTACCCAACCCTAAGCTGTATCAGAGCTATACTCTCTATCCCCCTGTTTCTTACTCTTATTCTGTATCATAACTTTCCCTAGAACTCGACTTGTACTTGGATTCTGTATTTTTTATCCTCTTAGAAGGACATATACCTTTCTTGATAATACCTCTAAGCTGTTACTCTGTATCCCTACTGGAAGGCTTATCCTATTTATTAGAGTCTCTGGCACAGAAGTTAAATAAATTAAAGGAATAAGTATAAGTAAGTACAAGTACCCATTATTGTTTTAAAGTTGTAAAGGGCTATATTTTTATCGAGAATTACTATATTCTAATAAGACGGAGGAGTCTTCCTTAATTTTATATCCATCCGGTACCTAGATATTGTCGGGACTAATCAGACTCGAACCGACAACTTCTGCTTTGACAGGGGAGTGCTCTAACCAATTGAACTACACCGACCTTGGGAATATATACCATCGGGGAGATTCCGTGGTAAAGGGATCTAAATAAATAGGACTAAGAGGTTTTATATAATATACAGAGGAAAAAGTAAATTACTTATCTAAGACTCAAGCTAGATCGGAGACCTTTTTAATACGCCTGCCTATATAAAAGAAAGGGTTCTATCTACTACCAAGCATGGGCCGAAACGTGCACAAGTATAGGACCTACAGACAGAACATATGTTTTCTTTTCAAATTAGTAATCTTCAAAGTTTTATCACTCTTAAAAAGAAGCTAGTAAAGGGGAAACCTCTATAAATTAGCAAAATAGAACTCCTCAGAATCCATCAATAATAAGCTTCCAATCCCAGTACCTCTTTAGTCATGGATTGAGAACTCCATTTTTTATTTTTAAGTATAATGCTTTTGTTATCTGTGAACTGAAGAAATCCGCTTAGGGGCGCTTGTAACTATATAGGAAAGGCATGCTTCAGTAAAAGTAATATAAAAAAGGGAAAGTCACGATAAATTATTGTTCTTAATCAGACTTATCCCGACATATTAAAAGTAGGTTTTCCTAGAGTACTTCTTTTTAGTTTAATATGCTTCTGACAATTAGTCAATTAGTATTGTATTCTAATATAGACTCTAAAGGTAGTCGGTATTTGTATTTGTACCTCTCTTTACTTAATTGAATTCTGTGTTTTTCTAGCCTGATGATGCACTTTAGATAATCTGCATGCCTATGTGATCCGAAAGAAAATACGTTGCTATCTTAATATTTCTTTCCACAATAGGATTTTGAGTTTATACTTAAGTGGGAATCCCTACCTCAAAACACTATTACCATTTTCGTAGTAGACCTACTTGCTACACATCCTGAGACTCGCTATCCTAATTCATCGGAGAAGGACCTTTCAACTGTCCACCTTAAGAAGATATAGCATAGAGCTATGACCGTCATTTCATTACCGAATGGACTAGCTATAAACCTAACCCTGTTAGAGAGGGAATCCTTTAGATTTGGTTCTGGTTAGGACTAGTGTGGTGTGAAAAATACCTCATCGAAATACTGTACAAATTCTTCTATTTTCCCTGCAAAATGTTAAAGGGTAACATCCATCTTAAAGGCCTAGGAATAAGACCGACTATCTACCGGGATTTTTGGATTGGGGAAGCAAGCATAAGAGGAAACTCCCCAGAAATTTCTGGTCCCTTTATTCAATTCAGATTGAAAAAAAAAATGGACCTTGTTCTCTTTATAAATTTTGTATTCAATATTCCATTCCAGAACTTACTTTTCTAACTCTTCCGAGCCAGGCTTAGTTTACCCGGCTTACTTATACATACCTAAAGCTTTCTCCAGAGGCTATACCTTTTTTTACTTTAAAAACGGAGATAGTGAGTTTCTTCTTCGTTAGGTATTTTCTTGGTGGTTAGCTGGATAGGTTTTTGGCTTTCGGGACTTGGTATAACTCCCGTTTTAGATAGGAATCCGCTTCCTTAGGGCCCTCCCTCTAATAGGCTAAAATTTTTTTTTTAGTTTTATTTTAAGGTATTTCTTCATACAAGGCTGTATTCCACTTAACAAAAATTACTATCACAGTGCCAAACTTAATATTTATTCCACCGAGACAGCTGAAACTTAGAAACTTTCCTACAATTCTTTACTTTTCATCAGGCTGCTCTATATATATACCTTCTCTCAAACCTTTCAACTGAAATAAATATTTTATAGGGCTCTTTGTTTGTGTTGTTTTGTGTAGATCGAAGTATTATCCCCATGGAATTCTCATAACTTAGAAAATTTAACTCTGTCTCCGAACTGGGACTCTACGATAGCTTCATAAAGGGTAATAGAAGTCTGTTACAATAAATAAAGATCTACTATCTATTCTATGGGGTAACCCCCTATACTATGAGTTATAGTTTATATTTATACTTATATATCCCTGCTTCAAAAAATGTTCTAGTCATCGTTTTTCGGTTTTCTAATTTCAAAGGAATTGGATTCCTCTATCCGAGTCTTATCTTAAATAAGTCTGTCTCGTATTTTTCTAGTAAAAGAAAGAGAAGAGATAAGCAGGCTTACATACCGCCCAATTTAGGTATTTGTTTTAAGTTTAATACGAAAACTGCCAAAATATCTAACTAAGAAGAAAACCTTTTACTATACTAATCTTCTAGAAATCCAGATATAAAACATATTCTATTTTTCTCCTTATTGTGTTTTATTAATCTCCAAAATTGTAAAAAGGTTAATTCTAGCCACCCTTTGTATAGTTTTGAGTAACAAAACCTGGTAGAGGAATGAAAATCACTTAGATAGATTCACAATTTAGCAAAAGTATACATTTTAATATCAGAGTAAATGAGGACAAGAATTTCTAACGGATCGAGAGTCAAGGGATTTTCTATACAAGGATTGTGTGCATTATATCAGGCATATGGGTGGGGTCTTACTATGTCCGGTTAGAGATATTGATATCCAAAGTCAAAAGTTTTAGCTCTTATTAGTTACTTCCTAATTTGATATATAATTCGAGTCTTATAAATCGTAGTGAAATCGGAAAAGAACAAACAGGATATGGTACTAGTTAAGGCTTCAACAACTATATACCCTCACTCAGGTAAAATCCAAAGGAAGAATATAACTAAGAGTTTTCCAGTTGTGGGTAGTATAGTATTCCGTATAAGGTTATCAAAATAATAGCTATATCTATTTCTTTGACTGGTATTAGCTGTGAGGAATTGCTTCAAAGAATTGTAGTTCTTTTCTTAGTCTTAGCGAGCCTTGGAAGTCTTGTATTCTGTATTTTGTATTCGCATGAGGCAAGTCATAGCTGTTTTGTAAGCCGCTTTATGAGCTGGCAAAGCAGTTAATCCTAATTCTTAATGGAAAGGTCTTGTCTTTAGCAAAGGAAATCCAACTTAAAAGCCTTAATTCTATACCGGAAACTGCTTACTAGGAATATCTCAACTCAAAATGGTATCCACTCTCAAGGTAATAGAATCTCTTGCTATACAAAACCCAAAGACCAAAGATGGAATACATTTTCTTAGAATTACCAGCTCTAAGCATTGCTATAGATGGGAATGTACTTACTGGAAAGGAATTTACCTGGAAAGGTGTTATCTACACAAGCAAAAGAAACAAATTCATAGCTATCCGAAATATGCCGACTTACCCTTACAAGGAATCCACTCTCGAAATAGAAAAAATCTGTTCCTTGCAATACATAATATAAATTAAATAAATAAAATGACTGAAGACATTTAACATCGGAATTATTCCTTATTTAAATATTTACTCAAATACAGGCCTTTGCCTACAAAGAGCTATCTTAAACACCTTGACAGCAATGTCAGTTTCATTAAGACCATTAAGACTTAGAAACCTTTAACATCTATCCTAGTTAGACTAGAAATTAGAGATTAAGATCTTAAGGGAATAGGAATATCCGGGCACTCTTAACAATCGTAGGAGGAAGATACACTTGTATTGTATTCCCTTATTGTAGCTAGAAAGTAAGTATAGATAGTATTAGAGAGTTACTATAGATATAGTGAATATTGTATTATACTTGTTATTGTACCGAAACTTCCTTAATTTTAAATATCCTTTACTTTATTCAACTAGAAGCAGGAGGAACAACATAAAATAAATAAGAAAGCTTCTCCTTAGTCAACCTCTTGAATATCTAAATAATTTAGAAATAATTTAGTTTCGAAATGCTAAGAAAAAAACAGACTTTAAAAGGTTAATTACTGGAAAAAAAACGTTATTAGCAGATACTAAAAGTATAGTAGAATAGAAAAGATAGTAGGTGTCTCTATCAGTAAGAGAGGAGCTAGTTCCTTCTGCAACTAGAGTCTTTTAGTGTTACTATCTCAGGAGCCTTTATACATAAACCCGGAATTTTCCTAAAACAAGGCAGAAAACAACCTATACTCTTATCCTGCTGTGGAGTCTTTCCCCGGGTAAGAGTTCTCTGGTTTGCAGTAAAGAGGAGTCTAGCAGTTTTAGGTTATCCGGTTATCTGAAAGTTAAGAGCTTATTAGGTCTAAAGTACGAAGTTCTTATTTCCTTCTGAGTGCTTTATTCCGATCTAGTAAGTAAAGGAGTTTAGAATTTTGTTATAATATGGAGGCTCTCCTTTCCTTGGCTAAGAATTGGAATATAAATAAGTGAAAAACCTAGTGCTTACTTAATGGATTCCCGGAATAGGAGGAAAGAGACTCATAATTATCTAGTGAGGTTCGGTTCCTGAAAAATAATGGAACTCTCTGAATTCTAGCTTTGGTATCCGCTATAGGAATTGTTGCTTTCCGTATTGTACCCAGAACTCTATTGTAATATACCCTGAGATTCCGAGGATAAACGAAAGAACTCTCTCTCAATTCTTTGTACTTTGTAGCTTTGTGTTTTTGGCTTTGGCAGTGACAGTAAAGGCAAAGAGAATTCTCTTTGTTGTAGCTAAAGCAAGATATACACGGTAGACTTTATCAGATTATCTAGTTTAAGAGTTTAAGATAGTGAGAATGATAATTCCAGGGTATTCTTTGTAAAGAGTTCTACTGAAGTTTATGGAGGAGACTTGTTTAGTTCTTTGTAAAGCAGATAATACGATAATCCTAATACTCCGTTCCTTGTTGCTGTAGCTCTTAGACTTCATTTCTTGTTCTAATGACAGTGCCGGCTCGAACCGGAACTCTGTAAACCATACAGGTAACGCTCTAATAAAGGAGTCAATGTCTTAGTCTTCTTACTTTGGAAGGTTAAAGCTTTCTAGGCCAAGGTAAGCTAGTGCAGCTAAAGCACTCTCTGACTGAATTGTATTCTTGTGTGTACGCCGGAAAAGGAATAACAGAGATTCTATTTGGTGTAGCTGGAGCTCCTATATCTATCTTATAAGCGGATAGAAGGAATTGATAACAGATAATGGATTCTACAAGTTGACTTGTATTCTATTCTGGGTAAAGCAAATAAAGGATAACAGAAATTAGAGGCTTTATTCTTTGCTTTGTGAGAGTATATTCTAAGCCTGCTTACCTTGAGCCTTATAGAAGGGGAGAGTCTCTGAATGTAGCTATTTGTTCTATTGTAAGCTCTTCAGATTAAGGTAGTCAATGTTTGCAAGGTACGAAGTTCTGCATTTATAGAGAGTATCCGAATAATTGAGTATTGACTGTTAAAGGAATAAGAGGAACTGATTATCTAGTTTTAGATGTTTAAGATAGATACAATAGGATAGAGGGGTCTTCTATATTGACAATGGATTCCCGTTAGTTGACAGTTGCACTTTTGCTGTGGTAAAGCTAGGAACTTAGGTAGCCGGCTGGACTTATACTTATAGAATTTCCAGTTCTAGTTAGTTTGGAATTGAAGATACATAACTGAATACAGAACTCTAAATTCTCCTTGTTCAAATCCTAATTAGGAACATAGTCTCTGTAATTAATTGCTCTTAGTCTAGTCCTTTGCTATGATGATGGCAGATAAACTATATATTGCTTGACTTCTGTTAATTTCAACATTTACTACTTTAAATCCGTGTGTGAGTTTCCTAACCTGTCAATTCAATAGAGGGAACTATTAGTTTTTGTGAATGCTTTAACACAGCTTTATAACCCAACTAGAAATCCTCAGTTCTACTAATCAGTACCTAATTTAGTAACCAGTCCATTTTAGTTTTTCAGGTTGTACTCATTCAGGGTTTTTGTAAAGCATAGATACATGAACTGGAGTTAAAGAATTGCTTCAATGAGTTCCAGTATTTTTTCAGAAGTAATAGCTTATTAGGAGCAGCTAGTTTAAGATAATGTCTTTTGGGTTTGTAAGCAAGGAAGAGCTTTAGAGAGTTGAGTTCTGGAGTAGGTAGTTCTGGAAGGATATCATGTTCCGGATTTATAAGATTGAATGGATATAGTTTCCTCTTGATTTGTTTGTTCGTGTTTGAGCAGGTAGTTCAGGATTTCTTGGTTAGGGAAGTTGGTACAGCTAAGATAAGATTGGTTAGAGCAAGTGGATTGTGTTTTAGAGTTTAGCATCTAAAGAAGTTTGGTAAGGATGAACCGGCACATTATTTTATTAGGTGGGGACATTTGCTTATTGTACTCATTGGATAAATTCTAGTCAACACAAAGCCTTTATTCTGGGATAGGTACATTCTTAGTGGATATAGGAAAGGAAGATTCTATTGATTCTTAAATCCGAGTATTAGGTTCTTCAGTAGTAAGCAAGGTAATTAAAGGAATAGAAAGACTTATCTTTCTTTCTTGAGCTTATAGCATGCAAAGGTCCTAACAATGTCTTGAAGGAAAAGCTGTTGCTAGATTCTATTTCTATTGTATTCCTAGGATTTGAGATAGTTTAGTACAACCTTACTCTCTAAATTGTATTCTTCTGTCTAAGCCAAGAGATTGCAGGTTGCTAAAGGAGGATTGAGTTCCTGTCAATTGAGGGTTTTGGATTCTTGGTAAGGGAGATCTCTAATTCACGAGTAAGCGGATAAGTGTAGCTAAAGCGAGGAAAAGGTGTCTTAGACAGAAACAGCCCGGTTTTGGTAATTTTGGATAACAGAAACATCTTTCTTTCCTTAATAGTATAGTCCATTATAGATATGGTACTCTATTAAGCTTTGTTGCTGCTAATGGATTTAGGTGTAGGCAAGAGTACTTTAAGAGAGTCATAATTCTATTCTTAATCTTAGAAATTCCTGTAAGGGGAAAATAAGTAACTTAAACTATTTAGGAAGTTCCGGATAGTAACTGTGGAAGAACTCAATTAACTGTAACTATTGTAGCTTTTCCAATTCCCAGAACTCGATATTACTAGTATTTACCTTTGGAAAGTTTAGGAGAGAAGGTTCTGCTAAAGGAGTGCAGCTAATGGATTGAGGAGATTTTGTTCTTTGGAATATTCATAAATCTATTTCTATTTGTAGCAGGAGCTCTTATATCTTATAACATCTAAGCTGATAAAGGCAAAGGTGTTCCAGTATTCTTCTGTGTACGCAGGTTGGTAAAGATAACATAAACCAGATAATTGTTGCTATGAATTTGTTATCATGAGC
>JAYMTE010000481.1:0-17887 GCA_036897545.1 Pelargonium fulgidum
ATAATTCAGGTTTTGTTTTGTGCTTTTCGCTGTAGCAATTTTATCTCTGAATTTGGTGTCGCGTGAGAATTTGTGAGCTTTTTTTAGTTCAAAACAATAGATTTTTAATTTGTTTTTCATGAGTTTGAATTATAGTTAGCAATTTGATCGTTGAATTTGGTGTCGTATGAGAATTTGTGAGCTTTTTTAGTTCAAAACAGTAGTTTTTATTATTATTATCAGGTATTGTTTGATGATTGTGACTTAAAGTTGAGAATTGGGTGGTATGGATTTTGATTTTAGACAATAGTGGGTATGTTTGCTGCATTGTCTGAATAATAATGCTGTTTGTAAATGCATAGGTTAGGATGTTGTACTGGATTGAAGGCACCATAAAAAAGTGATTTTTCGATGCTAAGAAACAATGGGTTTTTGGTTCATCATTGTTGGGACTATTGCTAATGGCAATGGAAATTTGTTTAGTATAGTTATGTAATAGTTACTGAAATTCTGAGAGGGCTAGAGAAATGGGTGTAGTTAAGTTGGCTATGGTTTGTTAGCATTTATATTGGCTGTCGACTGAACCATAGGTGGCAAATGAATGAAAATAGTTTTGGCTGACAGATGCAGGAAACATGTCCAAGTACTGAAATGGACTCATCAAATGAATATTGAATACCATGCATCAGTTCTGATATTCAATGTAGAATTCAGACCAGCAACTTCTTCTTCTTCTTCTTCTTCTTTTTTTTTTTTTTTTTTTTCTTTTCATTTCTTAGAACCACTGTGATCTAAATTTAGGGTACAAGGCTATAAGAATATTTTTTTTTTGGTGTATCACGATTCCTCTTTTTGCAACATTTTAAAATTAATTAAAGTGCTTGCTTTGAACTTTAGCTCAACTAGAGATTGGCACCAATTGCCCTTTGATCTTTTAGTGGTATTGGACTATTGGTGAATACGTGCAACATGGTTCATTATGTTCATATTCCTACAATAAGCTCTGAATTTTAACACATGCAACAATATTTGGCTCAGTTCAACAGTTGCTTCATTTGATAGTTAGCATGTTTTGTATTTCTTGCAAAGTGTTAACTAATTACTAGCTACAGAAATGCTACAGAGGGAGAAAGGTAGTGGAAGCTGAACATTCTAAGGTGCGAGAGCAGTTTTATGGTAGTTATGGGAAGCAGTGCCAGAATGTTGACAGGTAGTTCTGTTGGATCTTATTATTAGGTTGATAAATATCTTTGTAGTACTCCTCCCTCTTTAGGTTTAGCTTAATCTAATAGTTACAAGATCATTGTTTTTCTAGGAATACTTCTCATGGAGCTTTGTGCTATCATTTCTAAATAACCTAATTTTGTGTGCATTCAGGCAATGTTTTGGTCCAGAATCAGACTTCTTTCGGCAGTTATTTTTTTTCTTTAATGCAAATAATGTTGGTGATTGTTTGGTCCTTGTGGAGACGTGTCGTTTGCTTCAGCAGTTTGTCCAACATGGTGGTACGTTGTCAGTATTCCTACTTGAGAGCTGTACTTTGAACTATCTGTTTGAGAGTCAGTTTGCTTTTTGTAATTCCATTGTATGATGCCTGCCTGGACATGGTTGTTAGTTCTGTATGATACGTATCGTGATTCGATACGATATAACGCATTATACAAAGAATGATAACATAATACCTTTTGAACTATATTTAACTTTAGAAAAAAATTATGAATCCTACGATTTACGATTAAAGAGTAGCTGAAACGATTCACAATACGAATCTTGATTCAACAACCAAGCAGTTTGAATATAAATGTGAGTAAATTATGTCTTAGTGCTGCATTTTCACCCCTTACCTTAGTATAAATGTGTGTAGATTTTATCTTAATGCTGGAGTATAAATCTCTGCATATTAACTGTTTTTATGTGCTCCTCTTGCATTGTGAATTTGAAAGCTACATATTTCTCTTTTAATTATGGTCTTCTGATCACAAAAGGTGAAATCCCATTTCCCCACTTGTTTACAAACATTCCAAAGCTAATCAAATTACGACTCTTCTAAAATGTCTACTTAATGTGATAATATTTCAGAACGAAAAATCTGTTTTCTTAAATCCTCCAGAACTTCTCGAATTAGGGGATTTACATCTCTATTGATTTGAGAGCCTCCAAGTGAGGTGCCTTCAGTCATGCACACGTCTTTTGCGCTTTATTGAGCCTAGGCACAAATTAAGGTGTACTTTTCAGCTAAAACTTTGTATGATGGTTTTAACAGTGTCTGGATGTGTCACAGCAAATACTTTGAACCTCTTTGCGGCCATGGATTATTCATGTAAACATTCTTTAGCGGACAACAGAGTGAAGCAACTATCATTTTCATGTATTTGGGCGGCACACCAAAATAGGTAGGTAGAACAATTGCGTTGTTTTGAATTTATCTTGGTCTTCTGAATACCCATGCTTATGAAATCATCAGACGATTGCATATTTGTTGCCTGAACTTATTGCCTAGGTGTCTCACATTTGTTTATACTGAATTTCTAATCTTGTACTTTGTGTCATTAGCATTTTGTGTCTGATATGATCTTTAGCTATCTCCAGTATACATGAGTGCGAGTCTGTGTTTATAATCCTCTGTTTATGTTATGTGTGTTAATTTTCTTCCCAATGCAACATTGCTTATTTTGCATTTCTTTGAACAGAAATCAGTTGAAAGATCAGCTTTTAATATCGCCGGACGAATGTAGCCCAACAACACTGTTACTAGAAGCAGTTGTGCTTCTAATAGATCCTAAGCTTCCATGGGCTTGCAAGATAATTGGTTATCTCATGCAAAGAAATGCATTTGCATTATTTAGAGATATTGTTCTTACTGCCAAGGTATGCCTTCTCATTCAGCTACATAGTTTTTATTCCCTGTTGCGATGCTAATTATGCTTTAATTCTATGTCAATATGCGTGTCACGTGATTGAACTTTAGATTCAAATTTTCATCTTTTCACTAGATGGCCAAAATTTAGTTGAATGTGAAAGCACATACATGTTTTTGACTTGGGTTGGCTTGCTTAAGCCATTAATATGCGACTTATTGGACTCAGTTACAATTTTCTTAATAGGTAGTTTTGAAGAACTCTGAGGTCTGGTGATCATCTACAAAAATGTATTTTCTAATCCGAGACTGAGATTGTTGTAAGGATTGTTTGCAGCTTTAGGAGTAAAGAAGGTAATGCATAAAAATCACTTTAAGCACTTTTAGAATCACCCGGAACTGAACCTTGAGGGTATTATCAATTAGTTCCGCAATCATTTTTTTTATTTAATTTTTTTCATGCTGGTTTGTGAACTCTAGATCTCACAAGAGTATATTTTTGACATTTTAATTTTTAACTAAAAATATATGTTATATATACCAAATTATATGTATTTGTAGTCTTTGAAGCCTTTTTGGTGATATATACATTTATATAGGCCAAAGTATTGGGCTTTTTATAAGTTTATATGACATGAGTCTAGTTTTGTGTAGGCTTATACCAGCCCAGCTCACATACTGTTGTGTTGTATAGCAAGAGCGGAGTAAATATCTCCTCTTTACATTCATCTAATTTCTTCTAATTGTCATCTTCTCTCTCAACGAGCCTTTGAGATTAGTTTATACTTTTACTCAAAGCATTAAGCAGCAAAAGAATAAAGAAGTAGTAGAAGAATAAGAAGCGGCAGAAGTAGAAGGTAGAAAGAAGAAAAAAGAAGCAAAGAAGGCTTTCCTTTTTTTTTTTTTTGTCTTTCAGACCGTGGTTCAGAAAAGTTGAAGACCAATTTAGGGTATGTTAATTTTTGTCTTTTTTAAATGAAAAGAATTACTTTAAAATATTTTGTAAAAAAAATATTTTTTTATTTGCGCGTCCGTTACTATGAAGCACCAACACGCCAAGCAAAGAGAGAGTCGGTATCAGACAAGCAAATTGGACGCAATTCACTCCCGACACGCTGCCAATATGTATCTCACCGCGAATCGGACAATTTTAAATTTGAAAAATAAATACAACATGTTAAGGACACGGTATTGACATGCGAATCGCGTGTCCAATGTTCTATTTTTGAAAAAAAAATAATAATTTATTAATTTATATTTTAAAAAGGCAAAATTAAAAAAAACCCTAAAGAGGCTCCTTGGACTTCAGCGTTTAGAATTGCTGCCTCTTTCTTCAGATATTGATAATATTTTGGAAAAAAAAGGCAAGTCTTCTTTGCTTCTTCTGCTTGATGTAACAACATATGGGAATCTCTAAAAATAGAGAAAAAGTATGAACTATGCTTAAAGGCTCATTGAGAGAGGAGAATTATAACAAATTAGATGAATGTAGAAGTGTTGAACAACGAGAGAGTCTAGACTCCATAGAGAGAAGATAATTATTTCACCTTCCCTTTGGTCACAACTTTTACATTGTCACCCCGCTATTGCTACACAACACAAGAATATGCGGGCTGGGCTTAAACCAACATAGAATTGGACTCATGTCATGTACAATAATAAAAAATCCAATACTTTAACCTATATAAATATATTGATTACCAAAAGGCTTCAGAAACTACAGATACATATAATTTAGTATATATAAAATATATTTTTAATTAAAAAGTAAATGTGACAGAAATGTAGGGTGTTGCATATTTTTGAAAATTACTTATCACGTATTTGAATTGTGTCATGTGTCGGCATTGGTGCAACATAGCCGATATGTATCAACAGTATGTCGCGTCCGATTCGCGTGTCTGACACCGACTATCTCTTTGATTAGCGTGTTAGTGCTTCAAAGGTTTGAAGCATAACATAGATCTTGTTTTAATATAAGGAACTTGTCCCATAAAACAGTTATTGTGTTAAACAGAAATTACCTTTAGAAGCCTAGACAGTAGGCCTTAGAGTAGTTCAAGGCCCATTTAGTTATGAAAATAGTTTTCAAAAACTGGAAAACATAGGATAACTTGTTTAGGTAGAGACATTATCTAATTACATTAAGTAAAAACATTATATTATTTTTAATATTTTATTTCTAATTAGTAATTACTGACTGCAATTCATAGAAAAGTTATTCAAATTTAAAGAAAGCATAATTTGATGTGTTTTCAAGTAGGCTTACCTTTGTAAAATAGAATTCTATTGAAACTAAAATAGTGGTTATATTATATTTAGTTGAAAATCCATTAAAACAATATATATACAGTTACCCAACCATTATAATTTTTCCTTATTCATATATATAGATTTTGGATACGTATTTGTGGAGTATTGCACCGTACAGGTATCGGGTACGCTGCCTCTCCAGCATGTCCGCACATCTTAGACTGTACCTTTTGCATTGGAATGGTGCCAAAGAAAAGCACAAAAAAAGAAAAGAAAAAAGAATGTTATGTTTATATTTTTTACATTGAGCATCACTCTCATTTGTTGACAAATATTTTTGGTGATATTTCTTGCCTTTTTGATAGCATATGCTTGTACTAAGGCTCTAAATAAAAGAATGTCATGTTTATAATTTTTACATCGAGCATCACTCTCATTTGTTAACAAATATTTTTGGTAATAATATATTTCTTGCCTTTTTGATAGCATATGCTTGTATTATTTAGAGCCTTTGTTAATGTATTACATATGAGGGTTGTTTATATGTCATGCAACCCTTTGTCTATCTACCCATCTATTTGTGACCTTCCATGTGATTTGGTTTTGCAGGAAAGTGTGACGAGTAATAATTATGTAAACAATGCATCTTCTTTGGAGCGCGTACTTACCCTCATAGTATCTCATATTGGTGAGAAGCCATGTATTTGCCAAGTTATTGATCCTCAATGGAACTTCTCGTCCCAGATTCTTACAATTCCATTCCTGTGGCAACTTTTTCCCTATTTAAAAGAGGCAAATCTCCTTGAACTTTCCTTTCTTTTTTATTTGATCCATGTTTCCTCCCAAGGCTATCGGGCAATATGAAGCCATGTCAAAAAATAATTGCTTTTATGAAGTCTATACTTTTCACCTCCCCTATTGCTTTTTGCTGACAATTTATAGATTTTGCATCATTGCATGCTTGATTTTGTTCATTGTTATATGTTCCAGGTTTTTGCAACACGGGATTTGAGTGAACATTATGTTCGTCAGATGGTCATATGTGTGAAGAATCATGCTAATGTGTTGCCTAATGATACATCAACTGAGTTTCCTGGTTATGCGTGCCTACTTGGGAATATACTGGAAATTGCTGGAGTTGCTTTATCTCAGCCTGATTGCTCTTTTGAAATGGTGAGTAAATTCAATGGTAGTTCATTTTTTTCTACTATTTATCTATTGATATAGTATATTGGAAATGATTATGTCAATTAGTTATTTGGATAGCTACTTCATATGCATCTTCTCATTAGAAAATGGATTCTATACATATGTTGTGAATAAATACGTGGTTCGAATGTATATTGATACTTGAGATGGGGCAACCAAGGAGCTCATGACTAGTTCTATTTCTTTCAGTAGGGTTTCCAAATAAACTAGTTTTCGATCTCGTGCGTTGCACGAGTAGTAAATGTTTAGTGTTAATTAAGCTGATAAGAGGTGTAATGTAAGGTTTGAATTTATTTTTACTTCAATAGAATATTACAAATGATCTCATATAATTTCTTATATATCCATTTGAACTTGATTTTTTTCTTCAATATAATATTACATGAACAATTATAAATTAATTTTATCTTTCAAATTCAATATCATTTTTGAGGTCAAAAGTAAACCATTTTTTAATGAATTATAAAAACTATACTCTTAGAATTAAGTAAAAAGAAGTTAATGATATAGCAAGTATATTGTATTTCTAAGTTCAAATATATCATGGTTGAGTTCAAAATTATATCATATTTCGATAGATTTTTACTTAATTGAAGGTTCAAATTCAAGGTCTATATGTCAATTTAAATTATCTTACACTTTATTCACTTGATTTTTTTTTTTTTTTTTGAAAATATTCTCTTAGAGCTAAGCAAAAATTTAGTTATAAATTGTGAAATAAAGAATTGTATGTCACACATCGAAAATGATTTGTACCATATGTAAAATGAATAGACATTTGAGGTAGAAATAAGGAGAGTGCTCCAAATTGTTAAACTTGATGAAATGTCAATATCTAATGTCTTCCCACCAAGTTTAACTCATATATGTAGATTTTCTTGTTCTAGCTGTTGTTGTTGGTTCCCTGATGCAGAAAATGTCAAAAGAACATCCATCAAGTAGTGGGAGGCAATTCAAAAACTTGCATTACAAGACCTAACTTGTAGTAAAAGTTTTCCCAAAATAAAATGAATTAACTACATAACATTAGAGTTGGTTGTTTCTCCGACTTGTGGTTTGTTTTTTTTTTCAAATAATCTATGTTAAAGTATTGGGTTGCTCTAAACAATATATAGTTTGCTTACATGTTAGATGAGTAAATATACACATGTTGACCATGGACGGATTTTCCATGTATTTTCCTTCTCTTTTTTTTTTTTTTTTTTTTTTTTCCTGAAATAACTCTTAATTCCAGGAATTTGAAGATACTTTAAACTACATAGCTAGCATCCGCCCGAAAGCAGAACAATATGGAATATGTCGCATCGTTCCTCCTCTATCTTGGAAACCTCCTTGCCCTCTCAAGGAAAAGAGCATTTGGGAGTGTTCAAAATTTGCCACTCGTGTTCAAAGGATTGACAAACTTCAGAATCGGAATTCAATGAGAAAGGTATCAAAGACTCAGAATCAAATGAGAAGGAAAAGGAGAAAATGCATGAAAATGGAGGTAGATTGTGGGGTTGGTAGTGTAAATACGATGGGTCCTGGTGATGCTGGATTCAATGAGGCTGAAAGGTTTGGTTTTGAACCAGGTCCAGATTTTACCCTGGATACATTTCAAAAATATGCAGATGATTTCAAGGCCCAGTATTTCAGCAAGAATAAACCAGTTAGAGATATGGGAGTTGGCTTGTCCACACATAATGAGCAGTGGGAGCCTTCACTTGAGATTATTGAGGGCGAATATTGGCGAATGGTGGAGAAACCTTCTGAAGAAATTGAGGTACAGCAAGGAGGTTTACACGAATAATTAATTTGTTAATTTTTTGTTCTATATTTTTCATAGCACATATTTTATCTTGTTCACCTCTTTCAAGTTGCTGTTTTGTATCCTGTAGGTGCTCTATGGGGCTGATCTAGAAACTGGAAATTTTGGCAGTGGTTTTCCCAAAAAGTCCAACCAAGTTGGTTCTGCATCAGATGAAAAGTATATAAAATCGGGCTGGAATTTGAATAACTTTCCTAGGCTTCCAGGTTCTGTTCTCTCATACGAAAGCAGTGATATATCTGGTGTTTTGGTTCCATGGCTGTACATTGGAATGTGTTTTTCCTCCTTTTGTTGGGTAAGTATGACTTTTGGTACTCTCTCTCTCTCTCTCTCACACACACACACACACACACACACAGAGCACGATTTGAACCTAAGACCTATCTTAAGCTAGTCTCGTCCCCTCATCACCCAAGCCATGAACCAGTGGAATACTTACTCTTGGCTCTTGCTAGGATCATAGCGCTGACTGGTTTATCTGCATAATAGCATATATGATGCAATATCTGGTGTATTAAAAGAAGTATTGTACTTGGGCACTCTTTCATTGATTTGTATTACTTATTTGGTCTTTCTTACGTTGATGACTGATTCATTGTGTTTCTTTTTTCCTTTCGGTTCTTTTTTTTTTTTTTTTGGGTAACAGCATGTTGAAGATCATCACCTGTACTCTTTAAATTATATGCACTGGGGTGCTCCGAAAATGTGGTATGGTGTACCAGCTTGTGATGCTCTTAAATTGGAGGCAGCTATGAGAAAGCATTTACCCGACTTATTTGAAGAGCAGCCCGACTTACTTCATAAGCTGGTGAGTAAGATTCCTATTTTGTGCTTATTTGTGAAGTGATGCCTGGAATCGTAGGTTATTTTATTTATTTATTTTGATGCAGGTCACACAGCTTTCCCCTTCTATACTGAAATCTGAGGGAGTACCTGTGTATCGTTGCGTTCAGAATCCCGGAGAGTTTGTTTTGACCTTCCCTCGAGCATATCATTCTGGGTTCAACAGTGGCTTCAATTGTGCGGAGGCAGTAAATGTGGCTCCTGTTGATTGGTTGCCCCATGGTCAGAATGCTATAGAGCTTTACTGTGTGCAGGGACGAAGAACTTCCATTTCCCACGATAAACTTTTGCTTGGAGCAGCGAGGGAGGCAGTGAAAGCTCACTGGGAACTTAACTTACTGAAGAAAAATACCGCAGATAACTTAAGGTGGAAAGCTGTTTGTGGAAAGGACGGAATATTAGCAAGAGCATTTAAGGTAAAACTCTAATCCTGGCATTGTTTTGCTAGAACACATGAGAAATGTATAATACCAACAACCAGTAGCTGTCACGTTTGCATATTTCATATATAATGTAACTACCCTTTTGGTTTTTTTATATTTTCTTTCATAGACGCGTGTTGACTTGGAACGAACGAGGAGGGAATTTCTTTGCAGTTCGTCACAGGCAATGAAGATGGACAGCAATTTTGATGCCACCAATGAGAGGGAATGCACGATTTGCCTTTTTGATCTGCACCTGTCTGCAGCTGGCTGTTATTGCTCTCCGGATAGATATGCATGCTTAAATCATGCAAAGCAGTTGTGCGAATGTGCTTGGAGCGACAAGTATTTCCTTTTCCGCTACGATGTTAGTGAATTAGATATCCTTGTTGAGGCTCTGGAAGGAAAATTAAGTGCAATATACAGATGGGCAAGGCTAGATCTTGGACTGGCTCTGAGTTCTTTTGTTTCTAAAGACAAGATACAATTTCCTGGACCTACTGATCAATTCACTAATTTTTCAGAAGGAAAATCTGTGAAAGATGTGAACCCACAACAATCAGCATCTTTTAATGGTTTAGGTGGGAAAGAAGGCTCGATCAGTTCGGCTGGAATTGTCAATGAGATTACTCTGCAACCACTCGAAAATCCATTGACAGCTGTATTAGCTCTGAAAGCAGCCCCTTCATGTAATAGGTCTGTGCTTGAGACCAAGATATCAAATAATAGCTCTCTCATCAAGAAAGAAGAATCTGTACATCCAATTTCAAATTTAAATCTTTTATGCTGTCAAGTCTCGAAGGAGGATACCTCGTATGCTGAAAATACAGATATTAAGGAACCTGAAATTAAAAAGGAAGCAGTTTCGGGACTTGATAATGTTATTCTTCTTAGTGACGATGAATGCGAGGAGCCTATGAAGCCAATTTCCACTGGTACGAAAGAAACATCTTCGAGAAAGCGTTCGGAAGTTTCCAAGAATATGACTGTTTCTGATGTTCAAAGGAATCCAGTCTCAAACCCTGTGAGTGATGCTACAAGGGAAGGGAATGTTGGTTGTTCATCTCATATTGGGCAAGCTACAGATGAACTTAACAATAAGGGCGGAGTGGTTCTCGGGTCTAACATTTCTTGTCAGTCGGGTTCAATTGGTGCCAATTGTGATAAAAATGTTAATAATGTCTTGGCTTCAATTGAGACTTTGGACTGTAATGTGGCAAAAGTTGGGAGTGACCCTCAGCTTCCACAGACTGGAAAACCTCACCGTGAGGATAAACATGAAAAAATAGAGACAAATGCCAATTCACATATCATAAATAATGTAAGAACTGCGATAGGTCAACCGTCTTGCATTGTAAACAATGTGAACAAAAGTTTCCGCCAGGGTCCTCGAATTGCAAAGGTAGTGCGGCGGATCAACTGCAATGTTGAGCCTCTTGAATTTGGAGTTGTGCTTTCTGGGAAATCATGGTGTAACAACCAGGCAATTTTCCCCAAAGGTTTGTTTGCACGAGTGTTTTGACTTTCACTAATGTGATTCCAAAGTAAATACTTGAAATTCACTAATGTGATTACTCTTTTCATGCAGGCTTCCGGAGCAGGGCCCGCTACATGAGTGTTTTGGATCCAACCAATATGTCTTATTATGTCTCAGAAATCCTTGATGCAGGTCAAGATCGGCCTCTGTTCACGGTAATGAAAATCACAGTTGTTTCTGGATTCGCTATCTTTAAATCCTGTTATGGTCATACCATGTGTTCCATATCTGAGTAGGATTAGTTTTGCTGGTCGGCCCCGGAGTTGTTGTCAATTTTCACTATGTCAGTTAAACTGTAGTTCAAAGAATGTATATTATCAGCTATCCTAAGCCATGATCTATTAGTAAATATCATGCAATGCTGGTGCCATGGATCTCATTAAAATCATTAACTTTTAATGAATAATGATTACCTTGCATTTATCATATATTTAGACTAAATGGAAGAAAATCTAATGCTACAGTCCTTTTTTTTTGGTCAGGTTACCTTGGAGCACTGTCCTAATGAGGTATTTATTCATATTTCCGCTGCCAGATGCTGGGAAATGGTGAGAGATAGAGTGAATCAAGAGATATCAAGGCAACACAAATTGGGTCGAACAAACCTACCTCCTTTACAGCCACCTGGAAGTCTTGATGGCTTTGAAATGTTTGGGTTTTCCTCACCAGCAATTGTGCAGGTAATTTATCAAACCGTCCAGTCTTATCCTGTTGGTAAGGGTTTGAGTCTGCGTGTTACTCATGATTGATGGTTGTGAACCCAAAACCCGGGAAATGTTGAAGTTTGACCATCTCTTGTACTCGCATTTGATGGCCAATCCTCTTCCATTTCATTACTCAGTTTTGTTCCTTGTTTACGTCATCTCTTTATGCAGGCTATAGAAGCACTGGACAGAAATCGAGTTTGTACAGAATACTGGGACTCGCGACCTTACTCCCGTCCCCAAGTACAGATTCCACAGTCTAGAGACAATGCTGGAAGGCCAAATGATCAAGAGGCGGCGGCTTCTAGGACCCGTGTCTTGCCCAATGGAGTTGATACAATACTCGGGGGTTTATTCAAGAAAGCGAACCCGGAAGAACTAAACACACTGTATAGCATTTTGAGCAACGATAAGGCAACTGCTGATGGAAACTTGGTGATTCGACTTCTGAGAGAAGAGATCCACAAGCGCCTCAGATAAGACTGATCTTCCCGGTCAGTTCCCAACTTGTAAATTCTGACTTCTTTTTGGCCCTTTCCAGGTTGCCAAATATTTTTAACCCAACCCAATTCTTTATAACCGAGAAGAACAAAAAGCTACTTATCCTCATACAGACGTAGCGACGAACTGGCTCGTAACTAGCATTTAGAAGGTAAGATTGATCTGGTGGATACCCGATTTTTGCCATGTGGTGTCTGCAATAATCCTTAGCAGGAGTATCTAATACATATCACATACCGTCTCTACGATATGTCATTTTCTTATGCCATTTTTTCTTCTTCGATACATGTATAATTTTTATTGTAGTTTTTTGGTTTTACTACCTTTTGTTAATGATAACCCGGGTGGATTAGAAATTTCAAGCATGTGTTATGAGCTTAGTTTTAGATAAGGAAAATAGCATTGGAGTATAAAATTTGCATATTTTGTAGTTAAATTGGACAAGGAATTGCCCAATTTTGTTTACACTCCATGCTGTCTTGGCATGACTTTGCATATTCTAGTCTTTTGTCCAACTCTATTTGATTTGTTCTACACATTTGTCATTCAAACAATGGCTATTTTGATTATATTGTAGGACTTAATTGCGATTGAATAGATCACCCATTAAGTACACGGGGGCGTTTGAACTATTTTGCAAGTGAATCTCGTCCGACCAAGGCTCCTCAGCCTCCATTCTCAACCTTTGTCATGTTGTGACGGGGCTCCCCAAGAATGTTCAACCTCGTTCGACTAGGGCTCTTAGACCTTTGATGCTATGACCTTCGATCTTGACTGTTGTATATTCACTATGTCTTACCCCATCGGTTGGTCAAAACATTCCGCTCTTGCGTCCTCTCCATCCACATGATGTAGTGTCATAGTGAGGATCTCCATACTTAATCTCCACTTCATGGTCACAAAAATAGCTTCACACCTCTTCTTCATTCCATACATAGAGGGTATTTGGATTAATTTTTAAAAAATAGCTCATAATCAAGATGAGAGTAGAAGCAGTTTTGTGTTTAAACTTTTTTTAAAAAGAAGTTATTTAACAATTTGAATAAAAATACTGATAAATATACGAGTAATTAAAAGAAATCAGAAGATGGAGTACCAGTTCTTTTATTTTAACTCATTAACAGATACTTATGAGTTATTTTATTTGTAACCAAACACTTAAAAAAGCTATTTTTGTACTCACGAGCTTGTATGAATAACTCGTATACTAATTTTGTGGTGCTCACTTTGCACTCCCTTAATTAAAATCGGACCTGCGAAGGTCCCAAGGCTCTGGATCCGTCCCCTAGATTTCATATTTCAAGAAGACTATCCTTACACGTGGACGCAAGAAAACGACAAACTTTAGTGTGTTTTTCTTTAACCCATTTCAGAGAAATATTATTTAGTAACTTAGAATTTCAAATTCTTAGGACATTATTGGCCTCTCATGTGACAAATCCCTGATATGATAACGTGAAACTGAAACTAAATTCAGAGATTTTTTTTAAAAAAAAAATTCTCTGATATAGCAGATAAAAAAGAGGAACTACAGTACTAGACATGCAGACAAACAATTAAATTTATTTCTAGCTAAACTGCTAAATAACAATTAACAATCCAAAACATCACAAGGTTCACAAATACATTTTACTATTATTTCAAAATAGTTCATTATTATGGGAAACTAATATAGTCTTCGGATGGATCCATGTCGAGACTCCAACGCTAGTACCCATTTTCGCCCTTCATTCCGCTAACAACTTGCTGCAATATTCAATCAACATATAACAGCACGTTAAGATTTAAATAATGAGCTTCGAAAGTGAGAATCGTCAAGTAATTTAAGTTGCGTGATGATCACCTGTATGCATGATAATGTGAACTGCACGTCACTCTCTGAAATTTGGTGGTGAAGAACAAGCCTAATTCTGGGAACAAACACATGTGCAAGTTTGTGAAAATGTCGCAAAATGCTAGCATATGTTCGAATCATTTATGTGTCCCTTAGAGACAGTACTAGGCATGGACCCGGACTCGTGTTTTTTAAAACAAAATCAATGACACAAGCGCAAACTGGTGTGTACTCTGTCCAAAGGGTGGCATGAGGGTCCCGTGTGTTGGGTTATTTAAATCCGGCATAAGATAAACTCGGGTTCTAGTTTCTAAACTAGTACGATGTTCTTTCATCTCAAAACTCAATATGGGACCACATGCGTGGTTGGTCATTTATGTGTACAATCTTAACCATACTTTTGGCTTTTGCAGAGAAACTGTTTCTCTGAGTTGAATCTTTTACCTCTGTGGTCATAAAGTATGAACCTTACTGTTGCGTCGAGAATAACCCTTGTGTCTATCCTATCTATCCAACCAAGTTCTTGTTTCTCCACTAACACGGGTTTTGTGATCCAAGGAACACAACTATACATGTTCAAAGTTTTTAAGCTATACAAGTACAAATTCAAAAGTTTTCACCTAAATGACCGAGACAGTAAGGAACCAAAAGAGTGAACGTAACAAAATTCACAGGTCTAAGACATTATCAGAGGGCTAATGACAGACCTGGATGGGGTATCTGGTGTCACCAGTATACCATGTTCTGCCAAGTGCTTGCACAACTTCGGTCCGGAGAAGTTCGATCCCTCTACTATTTCAAAATACACCTGCTCATAGGAGAACCGAAATGAATATCAGTATGAATATGGTACTCTGCACTTCACATTAGAAAATACGCATCCATTTTTTCGGTAGGTCCAAGTTGGTATTAAGGTACTCACTATATTAGTCTCGACTGAGGCAATATCTACGCGCAGACCTTTCATCTGATTTAGTCCCTCTGAAGAGGAAAACCGGAAAAAATGACTTAGTAACAGCAACCAAAGTAAAACAAGAGTACGAGTATTGTGTATGAATTCAAATCTGCCATCAAAGTGCCTGCTAAAGTCTTAGCGTTCTTGTGATCGCTCTCCAGCTTTGGAACGCTCTCCTGTATTGCAACTAAAGCGGCTGCGCATATGATTCCAATCTGTCTCATTCCACCGCCCAAGGTTTTCCTGAGCCTTCTAGCCTGATAATTTAGCATAATAGTCTGTTAAATGCTAATTTCGAAGGAAAGGGAAAGAGTCGGGTTTTGTTACTGAAAATACCTTGGTAATGAAGGTCTGGGAACCAACAATGACAGTCCCGACGGGAGCACCCAAACCTTTCGAGAGACATACCTGGTGAAAGAATTCAAGAAAACAAAAACATCATGAGTATAACATTCGTTAACACATGATATAGACATTTAAAAAAGAAGATAAATATTGGTCCGTTACATCATGTAGAGTGGATAATTTGAACAAAAATAGAGTAAAACACAAGAAATTGTTCATTGAATCTCTCAAGAATATGGATATTTAAAAACTGCAACATACTGAAACTGAATCAGCAGCCTTCACGAGCCGATCAACAGGAACTCCAAGAGCCTGACAACAAACGTTACACTCCATTAGTGGTGTGTATGGGACGCAAACAAGATATTAGTGACCAAAAAAGGTTTATGAATCAGGATGGGATTGGCTTGAAGATCAGTGTGATCTCTTCAATAGAAGTCCGATAAATTATATCTTTAAATGCTATTCTTAGAGCATGAGATTATTGAAATGTATGAACTACCACACAAATAAACGGGCCGAATAGATTGTACTCACAGTTGAGGCATTAAATATACGAGCGCCATCGATGTGAAGCTTCAAACCATGCTTCTTCGCTATCTCTCCAACTCTGTCTGTATACTCTGCAGATAGGCATCTCCCTCCAGTGCTACATTTGGCAAAGCCAGCATCGTAAGAAACCACATGTAAGAACATGAAAGTGAAAATGTTTGATTAAAACTCTAAAGCATGGTTTGTAACATGACCAAAATTATAAAGAAAACCGTTTTCTGACTCCTCCCATACAATAACAAAAACCCGGAAAAAAAAGGTGGCTCAGTGCATAAGGCTCCCAACATTGTGGGGTCTGGGAGGGTCATTTAGGTATGCAGACTTCTCCTGCTTTTGCACTTGAACCAACAAGCTTACCATTGCGCCAAGTTTTAGTATCAAAGAACATAATAAATTTGAAAATGGGTTTCTCGTAATTTTGAAGTAAATCGCTGAAAATAATTTGTTTGAAAGCTATAGAATTGTCCTCACTTTGCATGAGAGTTCTCCAAGCAGATAAGCCTTGTAGTCGGATACACGAGATCCCAGTTAGGATTTCTGATGGCGGCTTCGATCAAATCAAGATCCATAGTTCCATCTTCATTATTCTTAACAGGTCTAGGATGCACACCGCCAATGGTCGCAATACCTCCATTCTCGTAAATATGGATATGAGAATTGTCTCCGAGAATGACCTCACTTCCTCGGATTTCACAATGAACCAGCACACTGATGAGGTTGCCCATTGTGCCCGAAGGAACAAACAAACCCGCTTCTTTGCCCGTGATCCTCGCCATCTCAGCTTCTAAGGAAAATGCTGTCGGGTCACTACCCAACACATCATCATCAACATCAGCAGTTGCCATTGCAGCCCTCATCGCTTCTGTTGGCTTCGTGACCGTATCAGAGCGAAGATCAACCGTTTTTGTCACCATTTTCACTGAAGCAGATCCAGAAACTGTAATAAGATCATCCAAATGAACAGAACAATTACAAAACAAAACGAAAAGAGGGACACAATCGAAGCATGAAATGAAATTTAAGAACTCAAAAGAAACTCCAAGTACATGGATTCTCACAACATTGCTCCTTGGCCACCATTATCAGATAATAATACTATCAGATTCTCAAAGAGCTTTCAAATGATTTATAATTAACAGAATCAAATTGTTTGGTGGTTAAAATCAAGATTATTCAGATAAATTCAGAAAATAGAATGAACAAACTAAATCTATGTGGGTCTTGTGGTCACCACTTTTGTAGGTGGTGATCATTAAAAAAAGGGTCAAAGGGAATAATCAGTAAATTCAACAACTGAACTGATTCTAGTAAGAAAACTTATCCCCTACTTTATAGGAACTGAAATTCAACAAATATACATACATATAAGCAAACTGGAATTGATTTCTGCAAAATTACTTGGTTGAAATGGTTGCCCAGCTCTTCAATTACTGCATAAACACAATAACACTGAAAATCTTCAAGAGAAATGATCTAATCAGCAAAACCCACAAACCCATTTTCAAAAACCCAAATTGATTCCATGCAAAACTCAAAACCACCACAACATATTCTCATACTCTTATCATAGAAAACAAGCAAAAACCCAATAAGAGGATTGAGAAACCATGAAACCCACTATTGTCTATTGCATTTACAGCATCAAAATGAGATACAGAAACATGGGCAAATCATAAAGTTGAGTGGTTAATAAAATCAAGTGGTCAAGAATCTGAAACTATCAAGTGGTCAAGAAACTGAAACTAACTCCACTAAAATCATGCATGATTCCATGAATGTACATGCAAAAATTCCCACTTGGATGATGAATCTTTGGTCATGAAAAGTACTCATAAAAAGAGAAAAAAGAAGAATCACAGGAGTAACCTGAACCAGTAGTAGTGGCAGCCTAGAAAAGTGACACCAAATCAATGAAAAGAAAAATGAAACTAGTGGTTTATATAGGCAAATATGGGGGTGTTTTTTAAAAATGGCCCCAAAAAAAGTTTTTTTTTTGAAAATGACCCCCTCGTCCATTAATTTAGCAAAATGACCCGAAACACTGTAGCTACAGTACCATAACGCCACTATGAGTGGCGTTAACCGCAAG
>JAYMTE010000482.1:0-17873 GCA_036897545.1 Pelargonium fulgidum
TGACGGTGGGTCTATAGACTTTTAAAGGACACTTATTATTGTTGAAGAGGCTCGAAATGGGTGAACATCTACCGACAATTGAGTTGTGGCACACTAATATTTGAGTTCAGGCAATAGGAGTTCCAAAAAGGTAGGTAACACGATCTATAGGTTTTTAGAGATAGATCCATTAAATTTCTAAGGTGTGTGAAGGTTGCATTTGAAGTTCAAAATAATGTTTGATGTTTGTAAACTTCTTCGTCAGAAGGGAAGGCTCAGGCTTGCAAGGGGAGGAGGAATGGACATTGTTTTTTAGTATGACAAGCTCCCAAAGGTTCTATTTTCGTTGTGGCTTGTTTTGGGGGGTCGTTAAAAATTGTCGAAGGTTCATCGACATTAAGAAGGTAGGTACAGAGAGAGCTTAAAGACCCCTGTTGAGAATAATTAAGAAGAATTTAGTTAGCATAATATAGTTACTCTAGTATACTCATCATTATGTGTTAATTCATACTAACAAACTTGTCATGAGGATATGCCATAAAAAAAAAAAAAACTTGTTATAAAGATATTATTGACAATTCATTCATTTTTCTCCCCCAAATCTCTTATCACAAATTTGTCAACTTTACACTGGGAATGAAGATAAAACTAAAACTTGTACTAACTCGTTGATTTCCTGCCACAAACAGAAAATCGATGCTCAAATCCAATCTCAAATTCCAAAAAATTGAAAAAGAAAGCATTATTTCCCCCCTAAGAAAACTAGATAATAAGATAAGAGTATAAAGCATAGTCTTCAATTGACCAAAAGAAATATGTAGAGGGAACAGACCATGGAAACTATGGAAGAGAATCAATTCAATGCATGTGTTGGTCTGAATCTTAAGTTCAGAGTGTGCTAAGTTTTCTACATTCGAGTGTCTAAAACAAAACAATTTGTTGCATATGATCATATGATTAAGTATCACAGTTATACTGCCTTTGCCGGCTTTAGGGATGGACAACGAACTTACAGTGGAACCAAGATATGTCGTACCCATCATATGCATCCCCACAGTGCCTGATGTTATATTGTCTGTACAAATTGAAATCATAATAACATAGAAACAGTGAACAACATTATGTGACCGGAACAAACTTAAAAATATATATTGGAAAAGGCGGCAAGAAACCTGCACCAATGATTCGCAATCAATTTCACGAATTCTTAGTAACATTGTGATCAACAGCTCGAGAGCTTTGATTATTCGGCAGCAAAAAAGATGAAAGAAACCGGGGAATGATAAACGACAATATCAAACATAGCAGTACCAAGACAACAACCCACCAAGCTTGGTGTGGGATGCCTAACAGTAGTTCATCACAAACTGTCATGAAAGAGAAAAAGTTAACATACATATAACGTTGAAAGAATTGCAGTGCAAACAAATCATGAAAAAAGGAGCGGAACATATTCTGAGATGTATATTATCATTTTACTATAAATAGAATAGTGTTATAATATGAGAAACCAATAAACTGCAGTTCCTCGTAGCCTTTTACATGCACACAATAGACATTGAAGAAACATAGTTATGGGCCTATGGCGGCTCTAGGCTTTTAATACTTTTAGAAGCTTTTTGAAATAGTATTTTGTACATAAAGTGCATACTTGCACAAATAAATGAATCAAGAGATGCGATGTAGACAACAACAAAACAATGATCATTTTGTCTTGAGACAGCTTGTACTAGACGTTTAAAATGCATCCAACCTCTCATTGGGGTGTGAAGTTCACCGACTATGATGATAGAATCCATCAGGTGTGAAGTTCTGGGAGTACATAGATGTGCTAGTGACTAACATCATTCACAAACGAAGATGGAACACACTCCTTATGAAATCGAGGCCGGATGAAGCAAAACAATAGATGCAGTCATGGAAATAGTGAGTGAAGAGAACTTATAGTTATAGAGGCAATGACTAACTGTACATGTACAAAGAAAAACTTATAAGCCCACCACAATAAGCATAGTAATCTATATCTTGATAATGTATGAATCCAAATTACCTATATTAAAAACAATATATTCCCTCTCCTGTCTGTGCGGTATTGCAACAATCCCCTCAGGTTCAACATTCACTAGAACATACATTCCATCCTGAGCCAATTACATACCTCCAAGTGTTAGCAGTCTAATAACATGGAAAATAAGTTGCGAATTCCACAAAAATGAAATAAACCTGATTGGTCGGGAAGTCAAGACGATCGGTCTTGAAAACCAACTTTTCAGTGTCGACTAATCTTCTATTCAGGTTCAGTCCAGAATCTAAATACGAGATGCCTCTTTTCAATTCTATAGAAAAGCTAGCAGGAATCTGTTCAATACAAAGCAAATCAAAATCCATATGAACAATGTATAAAAGGTGACAATTAGGATACACCAAATACATACAGAAGCCAGATACGATATCTTGACTTTGTACCAAGTATTAGGTTTGAGTCATTGCAGTCGGTAGAGTCGAGAACCCATTCGCAATGGTAGGGTTTTTGCCCACCTCTCCTCTGTTTCTGCCCATCTCTCCTCTCCCACATTCAAAGTTTTTCTCTCAATTCTGCGAAAATGGCAAGACATTGATAAGATTACAAAGCCATATACACAAAATTTTCAAATAAATAACAACACTTACCCAAAATCCCAAGGAAGTCCACCAATAATGCACAGTAATAGGAGCAGACACTGGAGATCCATACACATCATACTAATTTGTTTATCAGCCACTCCATCAACATGATTCACAATCAAATCAATTGAAAATACAAAAGGAATTCACAAGACAAATACATCATATCCCAGAAAAAAAGAATCAAAATTGCTTTCACTTGATCTGAACCATTCTTTGTTCATGAAAATTCATCAAATTTATCCAAAAAAATTGAATATTTGATCGATCACATACCTCAATTTAGGTTTTGATATCAAAAAATAAAAAAGTTCAAAAAGTTTGAGAACCTGTGAATGATGAGATCGGAGAGGCCGAGGGAGAACAGATACGGAAACTACGAAGGATTGGGTGGGATGAAAATAAAGTAAAAGATGAAGGGCAAAGTAGTATTTTCATAATTCCAATTTAGAAAGGAAATAAAAAATAAATTGTTATTGTTCCCAGTCCCAGTTTCAGTCCCCGCCTAAATCTGAAGCGAGCCCGAACATAACAGCGAGAAGAAACACAAGTGCTGCTTCGGTTTCTGCTTCTGGTTGATTCTTGGAGACCTAATTCCTATGGTAGACCATGATTTCTGTTTATTTTCTTGCTTTCGATCAAATTCAAGATGATTTCGAGAATGTCTGATTTTTTTTTTTTGCTGTTTTTTCAGTTCTCAATTGCAGCTATCAATGATACGGACTCCAAACAGCAGTGGGAGCCTCTGGCCCCGACCAAAGAAGCTCAGGCATGAACATCATATTCTTGTGTTTCTTTTCTCATCCTGATTTTGTTTCTCTCAAATATTGTGATTTTCCCTGGAAACAAACAGACTAGGAATGAATGAATGCCTTGTTTTATTGCTTAAAGCATATTTAGGGTTTCGGAAGCCCTAATAGGCAATGCAGAAACTTGACTGAAAATCAGCTGGACTGAATTTGTATTTGTTTCTTTATCCCATGCCTCGAATGAGGCAATGCTTTGCATTTGACAATATTGGGGAGTTCGTGTTATACGACTTTGAGACACCCCAAATTGGCAATAATAGATGACCTTGATTTTCTGCTGGGTTGAAATTTACTTGTGATACTGTCCTTGTAGGAGTTTCTTTTTTTATTTTTTTTATTTTTATTTTGATAAGCAAGCGTATCGACCGAGAGTCGAACCTGAGACCTCAAGAGAAACAAGTGCCTTAAGCCACTTACCCCATTGGTTGTTCCTTGTAGGAGTTTCATCTTTCACAAACTTATCATGAAGGGCTTCTCAAGTTACAGTCCAAAGAATATAACAAGGCCCGTGAACTTTTGGAATCTGTCCTTAAAGATCCTATGATATCCAATGCTCAGGTACCGCTTTCTTTATAAACAGTTTTTGAGAGGGTGGTGGTTGTTGGGTGGCTGAATAGTTTCTTAGCTTCTTCTACTTCTTTTCTTAAGGTGGATGGTAGTGCCAGTGATGGTCATCTGCTGCAGCTCAGGTTTGAACTTTTGCTCTACTATTTTCATTATCACATCATTACATTTTTGGCCTCCCTTGATCATTCACACCTTTAATTGGTCATATTGCTGTCATCATTAATCTCTTAATTTCTTATATCTGCATAGCCATAAGATCCTGTTTCGTCATGCTTAGATATTTGAAGTATCAGCTATCTCCATTTTTAATGATATTATATTCTATTGATGTTGCTATAAGTGTGTACTTCATGACAATATGTTTGCATTGCTTCCTGCAGATTTTTGGCACTGAAGAATCTTGCCTCTGTTTTCCTTCAACAAGGTTCTGTTCATTATGAGAGTGCATTGCGTTGTTATCTTCAAGCTGTAGAGATTGATGATAAAGATTCAGTTCTTTGGAATCAGCTAGGAACATTGTCATGTTCCATGGGTTTACTGAGCATTTCACGGTGGGCTTTTGAGCAAGGACTTATCTGTAGCCCCAATAACTGTAAGCCACCCATAGCTGTCTTGAATTAATTATACTCTTCAGGCTGTGCAGTCTTCATTCCTTGATGCGAGCAAATTAAGGAATAACTCAAAAGTATTTGTTATTCGCTTGTAAACTACACCAAAGTAAAGTTTGTTTTTATAAGGTCGTATCCATTTATAAAAAGGCCAGGGCTGATTTTTATCCATGCTTCCTTTGATCAAACCATCCCCATTGAAACCATGTTTATGTTTTTTCAAATTCGCATTATGTTATATTAATAATAATTTTGCTGGATTGTGTTTGTAGGGAATTGTATGGAGAAGCTTTTGGAAGTTCTCATTGCCATTGGTGATGAAGTTGCATGTCTTTCTGTTGCAGAGTTGATCTTAAGGCATTGGCCATCACATTCTCGTGCTTTACATGTTAAAAATACCATAGAAGAGTCAGAACCAGTTCCATTTGCACCTCGGGGTATTGATAAACTGGAACCTAAACATGTCCGGCTTAAGTTCCTTGACAAAAGAAAAGAACGAGATGAGAATCTAGAAGAGGCTGTCACAACTAAAAGGGCAAAAAAGAATTTGGAGCTGCACCTAACAGAAGCTTCATGGGGAGTGCTTGCTGATGCACTCCTGAGAATTTTACTTTCATTGGATGGAACTACATCTGACGTGGAGAATGAAAACACATATCGATCTGGAGATATCAGATTGACTATACACCTGCCTTCCAGCTTGGAAAATGGTATGGGGTGTGTAGAAAGGAAATGGTTTAACCAAATCCCACCGGGTGAAGGCATGTCTCATGTTGATTCTAACATGGAAAGAACAAGTATTCTCAAAGAAAAAGAAGCAAATGTCTCTGAAGAACACCCCCAGGAAAGGCGCAGCAGTCGTCTTGAAAGGCTAAGGAGTCGTAAACCTGGAAAAGAAGAATCAGATTTTGCTGCTGGTAAGGATGCTGCCAAAGTAGTGGTTCAATTTTTGGAACTTTTCATTGATGGTGAACCAGGAAATAATGACTCTGTTCATCCTGCTCGTCATTCTGTTCAGTGTGCTGATCAAGCTAATCCATTGGACACAGAATATAATGATCTTACCAGATTTGTGAGAGAAACTTCAAAGAATTATGGTGCTTACCATTTGTGTCACTTGCTTCTAGAAGATGCTGCAAGTAGAGGGCTTTTGTACCAGGATGCACTTGTTAAGCTCCTAGAGATAGAGAAATTGACAAGACATTGGGGGAAGGAAAGAACCCCTGAATGCAGTCTTTTTCTTGCTGAACTGTACTATGACATTGGGTTATCTTCTTCTGACGCGCCCAAATTATCGGAATATATGTCAGAGGTTTCGTATCATCTTTGCAAAATCATTGAATCCGTGGCTTTGGATTATCCTTTTCACTCTTACCTTGCATCTGGGAGTGAGAGTTGCTCTTCAATTAGTAGCACTCAAGGTAATTGCAAATTATTGGCCCGTGAAACAATTTCCCAAGACTCACTCTTAGACTGTTCAATTCAAACCAATAAGAGTTCCTTTTGGGCTTGTTTTTTTTGGTTAAGTGGGCGAATGTCTATTTGGGATGGTAACAAGGCAAAAGCTCATGAAGAATTCTGCATTTCTTTATCACTTTTGTCCAAGGAAGAAAATAAGAATGGTTCGCCATGTTTAGTGATCTTACCGCACTGCAAAGTTATTAAAGAGTTGACTACTGATAAAGTTCTCCATGAAGTTAATTTATTAAAGGTTGATTTCTTGCTGGAGAAAACTGTCGGAGAGATGATTGAGAAAGAAATGTATTTGGAGTGCATATCCTTGCTTACTCCACTTCTTTTCTCTAGAAAACACGTGCACCTTGATGTAATACCTTCACTTGTCACTGACATGAAAGGTGAAAAAAATACATCTGTTGAACTATCTGCTTTGGACATATTAATCAAAGCATGTGAGAAGTCAAAACTGATGGACACTGAGGTGTATTTGAACTGTCACCACCGGAAGTTGCAAATACTCATGGTAGCTGCTGGTGTCGATGAATACCATGTTCACGGCAAACCATTTCCTTCGAAATCGTGTTCAAAAATGCTATTTGTTTCTGAAATTGAATCATTAGAAAGTTCGAGCAAGTATTGGAATACCTTAGTTTTAGAAGAAGTGAAGGCAATCTCACAATGTGCATCAGAAGTGAAGAGCTTCATTGATCAATCTACAGATTCTGTAAGTTATCGATGCTTCCTTTGGAATTGATGTGTTTAATGATCCTGGTTTTACACCTGATCCGGATGTATTACAGTGCATGTGATGATATTAGGGGGGAGCAATATCCTTATGACGAGAATGCATGATTCCTTCATCTTTGTATCTGTTAACAGCCATCAGGCTACAATAATTGCTAAAACTAATCCCAACTGGAATTACATTTTAATTTCTATTACCTACTCATTATTTACACTATGTTTGGAACCTGGAAAAGTTGGAGGACAGAAATTTACTGGAAAGTTCACCTCGTTTTAAGAACTTGTCTTCAATTTTATTCTCCTGACAGTACAGGCTAAGATTTGAACTGGGCACTAATTTTCTTTTTTTTTTTTCCCCCTTCTCGATTACCAATAAAACCTCTTGAATGCTCAGTCTTACTGGTTTTTATAAACTGGAACTTGTTCCATCTTCCAGACTCCAAAGACTTTAACAGCTTTTTTTGAGCTTCCAGTATTCAACAAATCTTAATGACTGCATCTGTCCCTTCTCCTAGGGCTATGGCCCTCACAAAGATCTAATATCTTGATTTCTTCCTCAGCTATACCTTCTGTTGAGATAAATTTCAAGGAAACAAAGTATTTTCAAGACCATTGGATCTTTCAGTTATTACTATGAAAAACTTAAAATTTTAGTTTGTATATTTTGTATGTTCTTTAGACCACATTATGAAAAGTACACTGCAATTATCAACACTTCGTTATAAGAATACTCTACATATGCTTTTTACAAGTGATATGCGGTCATTTTCATGCTTGCAGAATGGCGTCTTTGTTCCATCAAGAAGCGTTGGCAATATTCATTCCTTGCTGCTGGCAGTCATGTGCAATGTTGCAAGCATATTCCTCTGCAAGAAATCCACTGGGTTTATAATTGATGATCAAACTGAACAAATGCAAAGATGCTGCTTTGTTGAGGCAGCCATTGCATTCTGCAAACTTCATCACCTCAACCCTACCGTACCTATAAAAACACAAGTTAGTTGCTTCTCTTCCTTTTGAAACTAAACCTTTGCATACCCTATTGAGATATATTTTTCTCTTATTATTATTTTCTTAATATTTGTTTTACCTTTAGTTATCTGACTTATTATTTCAGGTTGATTTGATTGTTGCAACCCATGACCTGCTTGCCGAGTTTGGGCTCTGTTGTGCTGGTGAAGATAGTGGAGGGGAGCAAGGAACTTTTCTTAAATTTGCGATTAAACGTCTCTTAGCCTTGGATATGAAGCTGAAATCCAATTCTCATTCATTGAACAGAGAAACAGTTCACTGGAGGGAACATGTCATTACATCCCTTGATGAATCAAATTCAGAACCAGTCAATTTGGAGATGGCTCAGATTGGAACAGATAAAACCAATGCTATGGAGAAGAACACTTGTGAAGGGATAACTTCTAAATGCATTACATCTCTTGAAAGCCAAGGTGATCCAGAAGTAAAAGGTGTAAAGGAGGACAGTGAGTGGTCCAATGGAAAGTTAAGAAAAGTTGAAAAGGCAAGTGATAACTTTACTGAATGTATCGATGAACTAACTGAAGATGAAAGGGAGGAACTTGAGTTGAAAATTGATAATGCTTTGGATCAATGTTTTTTCTGCTTATATGGACTGAATCTTAGATCTGATTCATCTTATGAAGATGATCTAGCCATGCACAAAAATACAAGCCGCGGAGATTATCAGACCAAGGAACAGTGTGCTGATGTTTTCCAGTATATACTGCCAAATGCGAAGGCCTCATCTGTGAGTAGCCCCATCAGTGTAGTTTTCTTTTTGTATCAGTTTTAGGTAGTGATAATGATCTATGTTTGACTGCCTGACGTATATATGTATCATCAGAGAACTGGCTTGGTAAAACTTCGAAGAGTATTACGAACCATACGCAAACACTTTCCACAACCATCGGAAGATGTTTTAGCTGGAAATGCAATCAACAAGTTTTTAGATGATCCGGAACTGTGTGAAGATAAGCTCTCTGAGGATGCTGGGTCTGATGGGTTTCTTGAAACCATAATGAAGACAATATTTCCAGGTGATTCAAGAAAACTCGAAGAGTACAAATCATCATCTGTTTGGAGGTATTTGTGCAAACTTATTGTTTTTGCTCCAAATTATACTTATTCTTATGTTTCTTTAATTGTAAACTTAGTCACTAAACAATTGATATACTTAAATACATTTATTATTATTAGGAATAAGATTTCTGTATGTATCTAAACGCCTGCAGTTCTGAGCCATATATAGAGGTTTACCGCAACTTGTATTATCTCTTAGCACAGTCTGAGGAAATGAATGCAACTGATAAGTGGCCCGGTTTTGTACTCACCAAAGAAGGGGAAGAATTTGTACAGCAAAATGCAAACCTCTTCAAGTATGATCTACTGTACAACCCTCTGCGCTTTGAGAGTTGGCAACGACTTGCCAACATATATGATGAGGTAAGATCTAATGTTTGTTATTTTCAAATTGAGAATATGGTCAAAAGAAAAGAAAATATCACTTTTTATTTGTGTTCAATGTTTGGATGTTTCCTTAAGACTTCTTTTTCATTCTCTGTACAGGAGGTGGACTTGTTGCTAAACGATGGTAGTAAGCATATAAATGTTGTAGGATGGAGAAAGGATGCAACTTTACCTCAGAGAGTTGAGTCTAGTCGAAGAAGGAGTAGACGGTGTCTACTTATGAGTTTGGCTTTGGCAAAGTCATCAACTCAGCAGGTTCCATGTTACATACCTATATTTCTATATCTTGAAGTTTAATTTAAGAGATTCCTTAAATATGTCTTCTTTGTTACCTGTTCACTAATAGCCCTTAGTTTAGGCCTATTGTCTTTCATGGTTAAGTTAAACTTTAATTGGCATCTTATGTTGCCCCATATAAAGGGCTTATTTCTATAATCAGTATACATACTCCTTTTATATTTCAATATGGTATTGGTATCGCCGTATCGGAGCCGGGTTTATTCTTGAAGGTCTCTTGTCATTCCATTCTTGGCACTGCTACTTTCATGACAGTGGTGCCTGAACGCTCCAAGTTCTTTAAACCTTTACCTTTGTTTTGATTCTTTCTATTCTTTCATTTCGTCACATTGAAAAATTAATAAAACGTAGACTATGTCATGTCATAGTGGTGCCGTAGCCATCAGCTCTATTTTGGGGTCTATTAAAGCTAGAGCATCAATTTTCAGGAATCATTTTAATAATCCGACCACACTTTCAGAGGTCTCCAAGTGGTCACCCCCGTTGCACTGCCACCAAAGTCCGAGATAACTGCTTCCACTCACTGCTCATCAGAGTTTCCATTCATGTTTGACATCTCAGATCTCTATTTTTTGGACACCTTTATGTCTTACCAGTAGTATTGCTTGTAGATTTTAAGTGCCTATTCAGGAACATCTTAGGTTTGAGGGGAATCCCATAATTTAGTGGAATCTTTAAGATATGCCTTCTTAATTAACCTCTGTATGTATTTGTCAACCTTTCTTGGGCCATGATGCACTGCCTTACATAAAGAGCTTCTCTTCTACTATCAATACACAGTACATTATAGATTTCAACATAGTTCACATGTATTCTTGGTGGGTATAGGTGGGGTGGATGTTGTTGTGGTGGTCTGTGGGGAATCCATTGAGGATTCCACTTCTACTGACAATGAGAGGAAGAAAATGTTTTTGGACGTATGAGATGATTTTTTATTATACTTTTCTTCTTTCCAGTATATCACCTTAGATTTTCATTATGTTCCCAACACTTTATCCCTTTTGAGGTTTTTATTATTATTATTATTTAAAGTGCATTAGTGCTGACATGACACGAGAACATCTCAATGACAGCCTATCTTATGTCAATATCTGCCGGTAACTATCTTAAGCATACCTTGTGACTTGTTGCTTCCATACATATTATTCGAGGCAAAGATGAAAGTAGTGCATTTTTGTTGTGATGAATATTAACCACTTGCAATGGTTTTTGTATGGCTGCAGAGTGAGATACATGAATTATTGGCCTTAGTATACTATGACAGCCTGCAAAATGTTGTGCCCTTCTATGATCAGCGATCTGTAGTACCCTCAAGGGATACGATGTGGATGATGTTTTGTGAGAACTCTATGAAACATTTTAAGAAAGCCTTTGAACACAAGTATGTGCTTATATTTATTTCTTCCGTTAATTTTTATTTATTTATATACTTGGTCATGATTATAGTTTTGTCCAACTTGTGTCTCTTGGTCACAGGCATGATTGGTCATATGCATTCTATATGGGGAAACTCTCTGAAAAGCTTGGACACTCGCATGAAATTTCATTGTCATATTATGAGAAGGCTATTACTTTAAATCCATCGGCTGTGGATTCTGTCTACAGGATGCATGCATCACGATTAAAGATACTTTATAGAAGTGGAAAGCAGAATATAGATGCTCTAAAGGTTTCTCTGAGTCTCCTCTCACTATTGCGAACACTATTTATAGATCTTAAAATAGATCCCTTCACTACATAACTTAAAATAGAACCCCTTGTATGATTCTATGCATATTCTTATTCTTTCTTTTGTGCTATTGGGTATATGTCAGACTGTTGCATTATATTCATTTGCTCAATCAACAAAGGATGATGTCTTCAGTATCTTGGATAAATTGGCCTCTGATCATCAGCACCTTCCAGCTGATAGTAACATTAAGAACAGTACAGATCTGGAGGATAGAAAGCATGAGCAATTGCTTCAATTGGAAAAGGCATGGAACATGCTTTATAGTGACTGCCTCTCTGCACTTGAAGTTTGTGTTGAAGGGGATCTCAAACATTTTCACAAGGCTAGATACATGCTTGCTCAAGGGTTCTATAGAAGGGGTGAGAGTGGTGATCTTGAGAGGGCAAAGGATGGGCTTTCTTTTTGTTTTAAATCATCTCGCTCATCCTTTACAATTAATATGTGGGAGATTGATGGCATGGTAAAAAAAGGAAGGTAATTGTGGTGCTTTATTTCCATTTTTGTTGGTATGTGTGTGAATGAGTGAGTGATTAGACACCTGATGAAATTAAATGTACATATTTTATTAAGAAAATGGTGTGTGTGTGTGTGTGTACACACGCACATGTGACTGGTTAAAGACTCGATGAAATTAAATATACATAAATTTGTTAAGAAACTGGTTTAAGCGGAAATATTATAGCATCTATAAGTCTCATTTTCATTTTAATTACTTTTGTTCACACTGCACTGATTTGCCTTTTTATCTGCATCAGGCGCAAAACATCAGGCTGTTCAGGGAACAAAAAGGGTCTTGAAGTTAATTTACCAGAAAGTTCTAGAAAATTTATTACTTGCATCAGGAAGTATGTCTTGTTCTATTTGAAATTGTTGGAGGAAACTGGTGATGTTTGTACCCTTGATCGGGCTTATACAACACTTCGTGCAGACAAGAGGGTAAGAAGGCAATCCCTTTAAACCTAGACTTAGTTTTGGCATTTCACGAAATATCTGTACTAGCTGCTTCAGTTTAATTAAGCATCAATGATTTATGAATCTGAGAACAAACAAATACTGGGTCTATTTGTAACAAATAACAAATATTATACTTTTTTCTTACAAAAAGACAGTGCTAGTTATTTATGGGCGGCTTGGGGAGGAAGGAAGATAACTGAAGGCTCAGAGCTTTAATTTACTGAAACGCCCAAAGATTATCTTAGCTAATTCATACAGTTTGTCAGTATCAAGTTTAATGCAATTTTAGCTGAATTATGTAGTATCTAACTCAATTTCATATCCAGTTTTCTTTGTGTATAGAAGATATTGTTCCATTAGCACTTGGAAGGTACATTAAGACCCTGATATCATCCATGCGTCCGGTTGAGAATGTGGGCTCTGATGTTGCAATCAGCTATGAGATTTTACTGGAGAAGCTTTTTGCTTTGTTCATGGACCATGGGATGTTATGGCCAGAAATATGTCATATACCTGAGATCGAGAGCTCAGAAATGTCAGAGAATAACCTATATGGGTACGTATTGAATAAATCGTGACTTTTTTTTATTCTTTTTCTTGTATATGTGACTTATAACATATAAGTTGATACATGGCTGGATCATCTTAGAGATGAGGATTAATGAACAACCTGTGAAAATGTCATATTTTAAGCAACTTCATAATGGCATTATCCAAGATCTAATTCTTAGGTTTTATGGATTTATTTTTATTTTTAGTCGGCCCAGATGGCTGGCATCTGAACGTGTTAGTGTGTTGATTTTGAAAGTTAGAATGCACTTTTTGTTTGTAGTGAACTTTTTTTAAGTAAAATTGGCTGATTTGCTTTTTTAGTTTGAATTTCAGTTTGCCAATAATGCATTGTATTAGTTTTTGTAAGCCTCTTTTCAGAATTCGGGTCAATCTTATGGAAATAGGCTGTTATATTCTATTGTTTCTGTAAGCTTTCAACTATTGACTTGTTCTCCATAATTTGAGTGACCTTTTAATCATACTTTGAGTTTACTACCTTCAGATCATACTTCTGTTAATAACATATCCATGTGGGTGATCCTTAAGTAAATAGACTGTTCATTTCTCCCGATTTCTGCAAGCTTGAACTACTCCATAATTCGTCTTATTACTTTACTGTCGTACTTATCTACCTATCTTGGTTATCGTACACTTTGTTTAATGTCTTTTCATACTTTGATTACATTTCAGTTACGTGGGTGAATTTTGTGAAAGCTGTTTTTCAATCTCTCTCTCTCTCTCTCTCTCTCTCTCTCTGTGTTAGCTGTGAACCATTGAAAATTTGCCATATAGATTGTTGAACCTGCTTATGCCATACCATATTTATTTGTTGCCTTCTTTTTCATATGTTTGGTGTTATAGTTATTTTTCCTCATTTGTTAAAGTAAGTAAATATGGGCTTTGGCTCACAACTAGTACTCATTGACTGTATTACTTTGTCAGTTATCTCCACCAACATATTATGTCATTAGAACGAAATGGCAAGCTGGAAACAATTGAAGCAATAAATGAAAGGATTCGGAAGCGTTTTAAGAATCCCAAGTTATCAAATAGTAATTGCGCCAAAGTCTGCCGGCATGCTTCCGTTGCCTGGTGTCGATCTCTTTTAAATAGCTTAGCATCAATCACTCCATTGACCTCTGGACTCCCAGTTGAGGGTCAAGTCAACCTGTCAGATGGTTGTTCAGAAAGCATACAGCATCTTTGTGTTGATTTGCAGACAAACGAGTTGTGGAGTTTATCATTTGAGGACTCAAACCAGATAAAAGATCTCGAAGCAAAATGGAACCCTCTGCTGTCTAAAATAAGAAACATAATGATTAAGAGAGCTTCAGATGAAAACCTGGAGACTGCAAACTCTCTGCTTAGATCTTCGTACAATTTTTATCGGGAGAGCTCCTGTGTAACACTCCCATCTGGTGTCAACCTTTATATGGTTCCATCTAGGTTAGCAACAAATACACAATTTCAACCTGGCACGGATGGGGTTGAAGTCCTTGATCTCAGCATTCCAAGGAAGCTTCTCTTGTGGGCATACACTCTCTTGCACGGTCGTAGCGCAACTATCTCAGTGGTTGTAAAACATTGCGAAGAAAATGCAAAGGTAAGAGAATTCGCATGTTCGTTCTGTTGTGGTTCCTGCTCATAAATAATTACTTTATGAATGTTGAGACTGATCATGAATTGTAGAACACAGCAGTTCACAGATTAGAATTAGAGACAATTAAGAATCTAAGTTCACTAATGTACTATAGGTTCTGATCTTTAAGTATATTTTGCAGTCAAAGATGAAGAAGGGAGGTGGAACTGGTACCCCTGTATCAACAAATGCAAGTGCGTCCACAACAACTGCTACTCCTACAGGTTATTCTGATTTCTTCTTCCTCTCTCCTTGTTCTTTTTTGGTAAACATTAATGGGTCTTCTATATATATTTTTTTTGATAAGCAAGCGTAATAACCGATGCTCGAATCTGAGACTTGTCTATGATGGGTTTTCTATTACCATTCCAGTGTGATATGTCCTACCTTTAGAACTGGGTTTTGAGGTTCATCCAGTAGATGTTATTTGTGAAACAGTAGTTGAAACATGTTGCATTCCTATGATAAGTCATGTTAAGAATTGTTGGTGTAGGTGGTGGAAAAGACGGATTGAGTCAAGGGGGCGGAAGTGAAGCAGAAGTTGCTGCTCCGGCAACATCTTCATCATTGCCTGAGGGGGAGGGTGCGCAATGCACCAATCCAGTAGTACCCTCTTCCACAGAGAGCAGCCAGAAGAGCTGTTTTTCTGCTCCACAACTGCATCATTGTAACAGCTTTGTTGCAGAAAGGAGCAGTGTGACAACAGAACATGGAGGTGGAGGGGGAGGGGGAGGAGATGGGGATAAAAAAACTTGAGGTTGTAATTAACTCTCAAAAAATGTAATATATAGGTTGTTGTATTATGTTCACTCTATTCAATTTATGTGTTTGTTGCCCAACAACTGATATCCATCAAAATGATGTTATAATTGATAAGATTGTTGGAAATTGACGAGAACACGAACATAATATTAAGTGACGAGAGAATTGGTGAAAGAGAGATATTTCCTCCGTCCTAAAACGAGTGTTCTGTTTGTTTAAATTTTTTATTTCAAAATGAGTGTCCAGTTTCTATTTTTAAGTTGTTATGTTATTGTTTTTTTTATATTACCCTTATCACTTATGCAATGTACATGAGTGTATGTAGAAAAGTAACAATCATTTTGGGATAGATGAAGTATTATTTATCATTTCTAAAATTTAATTAGTACCATAAGTGTCACTTCATATAAATAGCTTACTAGATGAAATAGAGATATTATTAATCAAAGGTGAACGAAAGTAATTCAAATGAATTAAAAAATTCTCGATGTTTGAGAATGTGATTAAAGAAGAGCATGGTGATGAATTAGCACGTGATTATGATATTCTTTTCAAAGATAGTAACTATATGATTCCAGGGCAAACTAAAATTTTATCAACAAAGATGTTCAATTATTAAAGTTAGACATAATTTGTTATAATTTTTTAATTAATGTAGTATTCTCTTGTAATTTTAATTTTAAGCAATAATTTCATCTACTTTTAATTTTATGCTTTCTTATTGGTTAAATTTATGCTTTCTTATATGTTAATTATATGCTTCAACCATACAACAAAATTGAATGACAAAAGAAAATTTCACGAAACTAATGACATGTCAATGGTGATTCTTCAACTAAAATACAATTTTATTACGGCTGGCGACGCATGCTGCGGTCAAAGAACATTTTCGCTGCAACTGTTGTTATTGAAGTCTCGAATTTTTTTTGGTTTCTTTTTTGGGTGCAGCTGTAGTCGTTGGCACTAGCTCCAGATAAAATGGAGATCCGTTGTAGCAACTATTGGGCGCTACAACCACCGTAACTTTTTCAAATGGTGAAAAATAATGCCCACCTCCATGCGCAAGATGTATTTTGTATCAAATTCATTTTGCTCAAATGCTTTGGAATTTTTTGAGAGAGCACTCTATGGAAAGATTGGGTAGTCTTCTTCAATTCTTTAAAAGATGCCAATTTCATTTGAGCTCGTTTAGAGTGCAAAATATATGATTTAACCTCTTAAAATTAATATGTCTGTAAAAGAAACGTTATATGCTTTATGTTTTTGATATTTTACGCGTAATTAAAAAGAAGATAATTAGTTTTGTCTCCTATGAATTGAAAAATATTTTGGATTTAGCTTATGGCCTCGAAATCATATAGTTTTGACCTTTAAAGTTTCAATTTTTTTTTATTATTTGGGCCCTATTTACCGGCTATAGCATGTTGACAACCGACACGTCACTTGTACCATCCACGCCAACTACCATATCACCTGATAGCCCTTCATCCCTGCCATGTCAACACTTCAATCTCAATCCTTAAAAAAACGGTGTGTTTCATCTTGTTGGGTTTTTCCTTGGAGGAGGAAAGCTTCTTGCTGTTGTTTTTCCGGCAGTTGCCGCGGACGGTGATGTTGCGGAGTGTGCCATCTCAGGAATTTGAAATCTATCTGGTTTTATATCTTTTACTTGTGATTAATCCTACAATTGGTTGGAGAGGTTGTAGTTGATGAGTATAGAACAAGATGCGACTCCACACACCAAAAATGGAGATACACGCCGTTTAAATAAGCCTCACAGAGCACCATTTCATGTAGTAGCAGCAGCTAGCAGAGGCTCACAGTCACAGAGAACCAAAAATGGAGAAAATCGAGCACACAACAGTATCCACAAACGACATCAACAATTCAACATCTATGTCGCTTCTTGGGGCTCTGGTACTCCTGGCGCCACCAGCTCCTCTCCCTCTCCACCCTTGCCGTCGGATGCCTCCTCCTACACCGCGCTTCACACCGTCGGCAATCTCGTCAGGTGTTTTTCGTCAGCCTTGACTGGGGAGCGATCATCTCGTGGAGTTTTTGCATGTTGAGGCCTAACAGAGTCAAGGACTCGGTCAGTTTTCAGTTCTACAAGAAAAGAACCTGCTATGCACAGGTATACATATGATATTAAGTTGATTACTATCAATTGTGTACAAATCGTATAAAGGATGCTAAAAATTATTAAGTGAAATAATAACTTGATTGATTTTTACATGATTGGAATTTTGATAATGGAGAAACAAAAATGAAAAAAAATAGAGAAAAGGTAGGCAATAGATTGCAACAAAGTAAAAAGATATAACATAACTATTGTTATCAAATAAAAATCACATGATAATTAGAAATAAACTTCAACTGTTGAATTAAAGTAAATTACCACTGAGACAAAATTTATATTAATAATGTATATGTGAACATATATGGATTATGTTAGGTCCACGAGAATCAATCTAGAGGAGGGTGAATACATTGATTACAAAAATTAATCGAACTTGAGATTAAATGCGGAATTAAATAACGAGTAAAAGATTAAAGATAGAGAATCACAAACACAACGATATATAGTGCTTCACAACTCTCCTTAGAGTTGCTACTGCACTCCCAAG
>JAYMTE010000483.1:0-17846 GCA_036897545.1 Pelargonium fulgidum
AACTCGAAATCTTAAATTAAACTGAAACAACTTTTTACCAATTGACCCACGTGTCTATTGGTTATTGCATTGCCTTTTAGATTTAACCAAAACTTCTCACCATGTGTTTTCTCTTGCTACGTTGTTGCTAGCATGAGAGGACAGAATTTTAAGGTTAAACATATTGTCAAAACCGACTCACTCCATTAACTATACCAAGTAGTAACAAATCATAAAACACAAGATGACAAGAAAATTAGCCACATATACAACAATACATGGCTTTCGGTCAATAAAAGCTTCCGATATCGTCTCCGCAAACTACCCAGTTAGGTCAACCACACACCACACACTTGTCTCTGTCCTTTGGTTGTGTCAGTCAACACATATGAGAACCCAATTCCTAACTAGGTTTAGTAAATATGCTTAGTGTTCGATTATGACTATGATTTGATGACAACTAATATTCCTAACTTCATGCCCAATCTTTCACATGGACGGCACCATCTAGGTGTTCTTGTTCCTAGAGCCGGCAATATGGATCTGAATCCGCAGAATTTGATTCGACCAATTTTGGATCGGATCGGATCGAATCAGATTTTTCTTGTAAAAACAACTTGATCAGATTGGACAAATTCAGTTATTTTTTAGTGTTTAACTCAGCGGATTTGTCCAGCCCGACCAAATAATCAGAAATCCGAAATAAATCCGATATGATTCGCTCCAATCCCCAGCTCTACTTTTTCCTCGTGGGACCCACCCAACCTGTCCCGACGTGAACTCCACTGATTATGTTTACGCGCATAGCACGAGAGAGCCCATGTGCTGGTTCGTGGCCCAAAACACAGCCCACGAAACAAAAGCATCCAATACGGCGTCGTGCGAGGTCTCCTTGCTTCGAAGCCAGACCTTTCCGTTTTCTCTAACCTCCTTCTCCGAGACAGAGACTCACCGTTTCTGGCTCGCATTGCATTTCATAAATGACCTGCACTTGCTCTACTGCTTCTCTCTCAAACGTTTTGTTCCATGTAATTACTCTCTTTTGCTTTGAATTTTTGGTATTTACTGTACTGTTTGGTTGCTGAATCGTTACTGCTAGAAAGTGCAGGAAGAAGAAGCATGACGAAGAAGGCTCCGCCGGTGCGCCACCTGATCTGGCAGACCTGGAAGCTGGTGATCGCCTTCTCCGTCGCTCTCTGTCTCTTCGCTCTTCTCAGGCTCCACTCCCAGCCCGACCTCGTTCCCTCTCGCCCCGACCTAAGAGTCTCTCGCCGTGTCTTCACCGGCCGTCCCAAGATCGCCTTCCTCTTCCTCGTCCGCAGAAACCTCCCGCTCGATTTTCTGTGGGACACCTTCTTCGAGGTTTTTGTTTTATGTTTTTAAAAAAATTCTCGCGCTTTTCCGGTGAATTTGAATAGTGATGGCGATTTGTTAGGGATTTTGTGAATGACTGGAAGTGCGTTTCTGTGGATTTTGTAGTTTGCTGACGTGAACAGCTTCTCGATTCATGTTCATTCGGCGCCGGGTTTTGTGTTTGATCGGTCAACCACGAGGTCGCATTTCTTCTACGGGAGGCAATTGCATAATAGCATTCAGGTAATAATCAATTAATTTTTTGATTTTTACTGTTTTTAATTAATATTTATACATGGGAAAAGTGACTTGAAAGCAAGATTAGATCATTGGATTTAATGAGTTATACCTTTATTTTTGGTTTAACTCAAAACAACATTAGTTTGGTAGAAGGTTGCTGTTAATTAATATGAAAAATGAGTTTCTTTATCCCGTTATATTCAATTGATTATTTTATTGATTTGAAGTAAAATAAACTTGAATTTAATTTTGATTAAAACTTTCTTTGTTTACCCACATTCTCCTAACCATTGAAATAAGCTCCACCGATTGTTTGCTTTGGTAATAATATTTATTTTTTTTTATAAGGAATCTGCTCGAATCTGATCTATTGTCTTTGAACTGGATTATGTAGGTGGGATGGGGAGAATCCAGTATGATAGAGGCAGAGAGGCTGTTAATTGCAGCCGCCCTTGAGGATCCGGCAAATCAAAGATTCGTCCTTCTCTCTGACAGGTTAGGTTACTTACTATTCTAACTGATTAGTTTGTTCTCCTCTTAATAAAAATACTTAAATAAACCAATGAATGATCCCAAACACTTGATGCAAGGAGGAAGACTAAATTGACTAATTCACTAGTTTCATCTCTAGATATTTTTTATCAAAAGTTGATGGCCTAATGTTGATAATAGCACAGCTTTTTGCTGTGTGCTTCCCTTACCTTGCTAGAGAGTGGTAGTGAAAAATGTTGTATTTTAGAATTAGGTCATTTGCTTTAACATTTGAGAGAAAATAGGATTTTGAAGAAAAACTTGTTTATGTGAATTTACTTGACAATGGCACATCTCTAATTTTTTTTTTCTCCTTCTTATTTTATATGGCAGTTGTGTCCCTTTGTACAACTTTAGCTATATATACAACTATCTCTTGACTTCTCCGAGGAGTTTCGTGGACAGGTAGATGGAGGGCCTTAATAATTGAGGTGCCCAGCACTGGTTCTCTGCATATGTTTAATAGCAATTTACATCTTTACGTGATCACACACATCTCACAGTCACTCACCCACTCATCTTCATTAAAATTTCTGTATTCTTAACATCATTGTGAAAACAGTACAAATCTGAAATGTATATAGTTGTTTTCTTTTGTAGCTTTCTTGACGCTAAGGAAGGTCGTTACAACCCTAGAATGTCACCTATAATTCCAAGGGAAAAATGGCGAAAAGGATCCCAGGTTATCCACCTTTTTAATTTATATTTATATATTTAGTTCATCTAGTCTATGAAACAAAATAGAAAACACATCTGGAAAAAAATGTCATTAGTTCATTATTGTTTGAGTGTATAATTAAAATTGGGCCTTTAACTGTCAACTTAAACTTTTAGTTGAGTTGGTTATCTTATATGGTATCAAAGCTTGATTGACCAAGAAGTCACAAGTTTGAGTCTTACCCTTTCTAAATAATGTTAAGTTCCAAGACAAGGCAAGAAGGTTTTGTGCATGGGCCGCATACAAAGCGATAATGGGCTTGCACGTGGAGGCATGTTAGAGTATATAATTAAAACTGGGCCTTCACGAGTATGAATGGTTTAGGTCACTCGTTTGAGTGTTCAGTGGAAGTTCAAGTTTTCCAATTTGTTTCATATTTGATATGAAAATGCAAATATGGAACTATTATATCAATACTATACTCGCCTCTTTGTCATCGATCATGTCATCCACTTGTCTGGCATAGGTTGTCTCAAGCCTGGGCACATCCACTTTTTGACCGTTCATGATGTAAATGACATGACTAATTGAGTCAATTTGAACTGGTAATGTTGTGTGAGAATATGAAAACAACTCCATGATTTCCTTGATTCCTCCTGCCAGGTAGGAGGGTTCAATCTCATATGATAGTTCCATTGAAATGGCCTTACATTTTGAAGGTGTGATAAACCACAAGAATTCAGCCAAAATATACCTCATCCATCACCAATGCATGAGTTGTTTTCATTATCATCATCATTATAATTCATTTGGACAGTGATATGCATTTGGTTTCTACCTACTCGTTGTGTTGTGTGTATGCTCATAGTCATATTTGTTTTTTTAATTTCAGTGGATAACGCTAGTTCGCAGCCATGCAGAGGTAATTGTAGACGACGAAGTTACATTTCCTGTTTTCAAAAAGTTTTGCAAGGTATGCAATCATGTCTTCAATTTTCACTTTATCTTTAAATATTCATTTACATTTTTCTCTTTATCAAATTATTACTGTTCATGGAGTGACATCTACTCCATCATAAGAATATACCTTCCGTTTTGTATGATTACCAGACTTCCATGTGCCTTCTTTTATTCATGTTTGAAGATATTATGTTTAATAACAAATTACTTCGCAGAGATACCTTGATAGTTCTTAACTTCTTATGATTATAATTTATAAATGGCATGTGTCATTCAAGTTGCATGTTTTGACATTCAATATTTATGTACTTATTCAGTTGTGAGTTGTGACAGTTGTCCTCAACCTGCAATTAATAAGTCTGAATCATAGAAACTCATTTTTACTGTTTCTCACTTTGCACAGCGACGCCCACCATTAGATGCTAGCAAAGGAAAACTGAATTTGGTAAGTATTTGATAATCTATTTTCTATTGTTCTAATTAAACATAAAGTATAGCGATATAGTGCATCCCATCCTGATCACGAACTAAATCTTAAATAAACATAATGGCCTACTATTGGCCTGGTTGGCTCAATGTACTCAACTTTTCTTAAATTTTGTTTGGATGTTTCCAATCGGAAGTATCTCAAGTCTGTAATGAAAACAAGACTGTCACTGCATAGCCGTTGGGTTTTTTTTTTCTCTCGATGCCGCAATTCACATCTTGTTTTATTGACACCGTTGATCAGTTTTCTCCCCCTTTTCATTTTGTTTTTTCTTGATGCTGCACTTCAAATCTTGTTTTATTGACACCGTTGGGCAGTAATATCAGTCCACATGTTATAATGCGTTGTAAACAGACAGTTGAGGTTGTACATGAACAAGGTGTACCTGGAGGATTAAGTCAGTTGGTTCTCCTATCAAAATTAATAAGTAATTTTAACTTTAACCTGTTAATTATGGCAACCAGTGGTGATATGGACATAACAGAGTAAATTTAAGGATACTTGCACTGCCAGATATAATAGAACTGACTGTAGGCTTCTTTTTGCTCTGAGGAACTATTTATATTGATCATGTGCTAAAATCCATACCTCTTAATGCTTACATATACTGATTCCTTTATTGGGTGATTAATTCCCTATTGCTCCTTTTGGATTCTTGGATTTCATTTGAAAATTTGGATTTAAGCCAAATCTAATGTTTGAATACTCAAAAGAATTTGGATTTGGCTCAAATCCAATAGCATTTAAAACATTCCTATAATACGTGATTCACATACATTATACTTGTATTTGAAATATAACATTTTAAATCCCAAATTTCTAATGGTGAATTACATACATTATATTGGTGAATTTCAAATCAAAATACAAGTTCCCAAACGTGACCTGCAGGTATAACGAATAGGATGGGTCTAGATGGAGCACCTCCTTCAATTTTGGTGACTTACTTCCTGAAAAGCTGTCCTGAAACTGAGAGAAAGAGATTTAATATAACCAATATAAAAGATAAATGGAAGCACTATAGTGCACCTAACTGTATAGGAGAAGGCAGGGTGTATCCTATAATTGTAGAGTATAGAAGGCAAGGTGTATCCTATAATTGTAGATTTATCTAATGAGAGGATCCAATGGAAGTAGCAAAAAGGTTTGTAGATGCAGGATGAAATTGTCTAATGCACCTTGTATTTAGAGGGGAGATCTTTAAAGCAGCCAAAATCTCAAACATTTATCCTGGAAGAAAATCACCTATCGGTTCATAGACTCGTTTTTCGTATAAGCTATGCAATTGTATAGTTCAGCAATGTTTATGCCCTCCTTTTTCCCCCTTATTCTTTTAAAATATATTATTCTGTGGATATCTTTTGTTTCTTATTGATAGGTATTACGAGTCATTATTATATCCATTTAGGCAAATGATAGTTTGTTCTGGTTTTTCCAATACCTATGCAGAAACTTCAAAAGCAGCATAATTGTATCCCAGATGAACACTATATGCCAACATTGCTGGCGGTAAGGGACTCGATATCTTGGTATTGTTAACTTTATCTTCATTTTCAGTCCTAAAGTCTTGAATTTCATTTGACCGGCATAGTTTATTTTACTTCTATTTCATGTTTCCATTAGATGAATGATCTTGAAGGTGAACTTGAGCGAAGAACATTAACCTATACTTTATGGAACCTGTCTGCAACAAAAATGGAAAACAAGGGTTGGCATCCTATTACATTTAACTATGCAAGTGCCAACCCACAACGAATCAAAGAGATAAAGGTGTGTAATTTTAATTTTCTTCTATTCACGCAGATACCTTGGAAGTATGTCTCATTTGCTCATATGTTTACCCTTGGTAACAATATTAATTGGTTTGCTATTATATTTTTCTCTGAGTTTCCATTATAAGATGGAATTAACTTTTCTTCTTTTTATCTCATTCCATAGAAATGTAGAATGATATTTTTCTCTGAGTTTCCATTAGAAGATGGAATTCACTTTTCTTCTTCTATCTTATTCCATAGACCCTTGTCTAAGGACTGCCCTGGCTCTTAGCAATGCCCTAGTGTCTTTTCCTTAAAATTTCACTATAGTCAACCATTTGAGGAAGTGTGCACCATGGAGGATCATAAGGGCTAAGGATTTAGGTCAGCTAAGGAAGTATTTTGACTTTTGGTGCTAAATGCTCATCTTTGTGCCATGGAGGATCTTAAGAGCCAAGGATTTAGGTCAGCTAGTTCACAGTTCAAACTTCAAACCATCCTTTTAAAGTTGAACTTGATTTGATTGGCAGACAAGTTTGCACCAAATGACTGTCAGGTCAGAAGTCAGATCAATCGGCTGTCCCAAGCTCCTCATTTATATCAGTCATTATTTAGAATTGTATCCTTTTGGATAAAAAAGAGGGTTGAGTTCAGTTTCAGTCGGGCAGGAAAAAAATGTTGCTCAGTATTGGAAACATCCCCTATTTATAATAACTGCTGATACTATCTGATATGCAGCTTATTTAAAGCTTTCCTCAACTTGGTCTCATCCAGCTCGCAAAACTCTCAATCCCTTTTGATTTTAGGCATTCTATATTGGCAAACAATTTTTTTTTTTTTTTTTTTTTTTTTTTTTTGTGTCCAATATTTAATTGACATGTTTCTCATTTGAACAGGACATTAATCACGTATACTACGAGACTGAGTACCGCAAAGAGTGGTGCCGAACTAATTCTACATTTGCTCCCTGTTTCTTATTCGCAAGGAAGTTCTCACAGGGAGCTGGCATGCGCCTCTTGAGTGAGGGAGTGGTTGGTCCCTCTGATTCCAAAGCTTTATTGGAGACACCTCAGTGAGGTATAGCAATGCCCCTGATTTGATTTTGACATCACAGTAGACCATGAACTGACATGTGGCTGCCCATGCCGGCACCAAAGTAGGCACAGCAGGAATCAGGTCCTCCGATATAATCTAGTTCTCACATTGAAGTTTTACAGAGTCAACAATATTGTATACGCAGCAACGTTATAGGTTTAGCCTTGTAAGAGAGCTCTCATGTAGGTAGGTATATTTTGAATTTTTAGCTGCATCTGAAAAAATAATCATATTCCAAAAACGAAATAGCCTAGCCAAATACAGTGGTCATGAGCTTCACAAAAATTATTGCTCTCTCAGACAATCTAATTGTAAGGAGGGTCTTCAACATCTCGTTCAAAGATCCAATTGTGACCAAATGGTAGTAAAATTAATGTGTACGTTTTTATTAATTTATTTTATTAAGATGGAAACAAAGTACAAAGACCCGAAAAGAGTGACTCCCCAAATGGATGAGAGTTTTTTCAAATAAAATTAATGTGTGCGTTGCAGTTGAATGCTTAACATCTTCTCCAATTTTGCTGAACTTGTTCCAAATTTCCGGTCGAGAAATATGCATATAATAGATGTACATATAGTAAAGGATCACCTGAATTTATATGGGAAGAATACGCTGAGACTCTATACAGTGTCTTTGTGACTGAACACGAACGCTTGTAAAAGCTCTGTTTCTGAACAAAGAGCTGTTCGGAAGGTCGAACTCATTTCATCACATCCTTTTCTATGGTTTGCTGGACAGATCGAAATGCAGAAGTACATATTTATAAATGATGTTCTGATCTTTGTATCCAATGTGAATCCGGCTCTTAAAACCAGCTTTCCCAATTCAGGTTTACCCCTAAGTTGCTGTAGCAGAAACCAGAGACCCATATGTTTTCAGGTCAGGTAGCACAATTTCAATCACCACTCTCCTCAAACAGGAGCAATATTTCTCTAAGATTCCCAATTTGGGCATAACCAGAAACCAAAGAATTCCATGAAATTACATCCCTTCTCTCCATTGATTCAAACAAGTCCCCTGCATCCTCTATCCTGCCCTGTCTACCATGTAAATTCAATGAGGAATTAACCAGTCATATCTTCAAATTGGTATTTATTGGTTAACAGTTACATCACCATTCTAAAGTAACTGGTATAACAACATTTCCAAAAGCAACATGGTTCATGTTGCAGTTCCAATAACGATCAAAAGTATATACCTGTCTGCCAAATATTTATTTAGATCCAATGTATCTGTTAAATCTACATATGAATACGATTGATTTGAATATCCAACAATTGAAGAGCATAAATGTTTCATAACTGCGTAAAAAAAGACGGGTCATGTGACCATCCTGCAGGCTATTCTTTGAGTGAAGACGCAAATAAAGACTGCTAGCTTCATTTTTTCTTTGGGTATTCCCTAGCCCCGAATATGGTGGATCCAATTCTTACATTGGTACTGCCCATTTCAATCTGCGAAAAACCATCAAGTTCGTCGATAACAAGACAAATAGAATTAATCGAACTGATATATATAATTCACAAGTAGAATTCCGTACAGCAAGCTCAAAGTCACCAGACATTCCCATGGATAGCTCACATTGCTCTTCTGGTATTCCAAGAGCCTTGCAAACCTCACTTCTGCACTTCGATAATGTCTGCCAGTAAACAAAAATGTTTGGTTTCAGAAAACTAATAAGCATCAAGGAGTATTCATTAAACTGAAGAAACAATATGATCAAATATAGTAAATGGGACCCACCTTAAAGTTTTCCGGGGTTGAGGTATAATCTGGCATCCCTATAGTCATTAGGCCACAAAACTCAAGGTTTGGACAGCTTGAACTTACATGTCTCGCAAGGTCCACACACCCTGAGGGTTCCACACCAAATTTTGCTGCAATCGTCCAAAAGAGACAAGATATTAGATGATATGACTAGAATAAACCACTTTTCAAAGAGAGTTCAACAACACAATTGGTTGTTGAAACAAAATGCACATAGGTTCTCACAATTTGCATGGTAGACTATTTTATGCTTCAAATATTATATACCATCACAAAAAGGCAAAATAAAAGCTCCTGGTTTCATTTTTTTAATTACTCAGTGACTAAAAGAACAAATAGAGGTGATTTAAAGAACAAATATAGAACCCTAACAATTGTATATCCACTTGAGTGAAACATTAAGGTTTGAATGAATGTTGAGGAAATTTAGTTTTATAAAGTGAAAATAAAAATAAGGTGCAAAATATAGAAATCACTAGTAAACTGGAAGTGAAAAACTAGGGATGGAAAGTCAGAAACTACAGCTGTAAGTCTCATAGCTCTGCTATCAAGTGAAAAATGCTAATAGATAAGAAACAAAGTATGTAGATTATTTAACAAGTACTTCCCTTGAGATTTCTTTCGCTCGAAAAAAAAGTACTTCTCTTGAGAAAAAAGAGACTATTCATACAACAAAGCATATTTTTTTTATAGCTAAAGTGCTAAACAAACAAACTATAATTTTCGTACAATGCAAGAACTAGATGTTATAATGATTCCTTGAGACCAACAAAGCAGAATGCAAATAAAACCAGAGGATCAATACACTTCAAGTACAATGCAGCTTGCATTCAGATAACTTCATAAACACATATTTTCATAGTATCTTACATTCTTCTCCACTGGTATTCACTTGGACTAAGACCTTCAAAGGCTTTCTTCCAATGCTAGCAATGACACTGTTAAGACGATTCGCAATCTGCAATTATAGTTAATACTTAGAAATCCACCTACAGCTAATGGGTTGCCAAGATCACAGTTTAAGCGTAAAAGGGACAACCATTTTGAATTGAACGACCACAACCACGATAAAAATTGAGTTTGGCAATGCATATTTAAAACTAGGGAATGTCTTTTATCATTATTACTAACCCAAAAAAGTATTTTTGCTATCCAATATATAAATATTGCAGCATAATATCAGAGAAAGTTCTAACCTTCTCATCATCTACGGTCTCAACCATTGCAAGGTTTGGTACACCAGCTGCAGAATAACAATTAAAGAATATACAAATTATACTTCTTCATCTAAGCTCTACAACACAGAACAATGCATAAAACAAATTGTCCCACAATAAGAATGTATAGAGAGCAGAGAGCAGAAATAGTATACTGATTAACTAATTTTGTAATATGGCTTTATATCGCATGGAATATCTGATTGATACATATGAAACTGATGTATTGAAAAATCACTCACACACAAGCTGCAATTTCAATATAATTGATTGAATACACATCTCTAGACAACCCCAATCTCTGTATTTCTGACTACATAGCTAAGACTTATCTCAATTTGTACAAATATTGAAAGGTAACTCTCACTAGGGCAAATTCTGTTGATTAAGAGCTACAATAAGTAGGTTTACCATATTTTTCCGTAATATTCTCTCTACCCACATCACTCTTCAGGCACATGTGTAGACACAAGGCATTTCTAAACAAAGCTAATACTCCCTCCGACCCAAAATAATTGTCCATTTTCCACTTTTTTGTGAAAATTAAGAATGAGATAAGAGTTAGGTTTTCTCTCATATACCCACCATGTATTTTTGTAGTAACAAACTCAAGGGCTCTAACCAACTTATCTTAAGGATATTGTTAATTCATGCATAACTAACCAAAACAGAAAGCGGACAGTTATTTTGGGACAAGATTACAGAGAAAGTGGACAATTGTTTATGGACGGGGGAGTACTACCTAAGCACTGGAGTTCATTTAGTATTACTTGATATAGCATTTGAATTCCAAATCAGTGTGAAATTGATTAAATAGAAACGGCTCATCAATGACTTCTCTTGAAACACCATCCAGTGGCAGAACAATTATGCAATTCAAGATTCTGAACTTGCACAAATATATTATCAGTTGGAAGCTGAAGCAGACACTACTTAGCTTAAACAACTAACTCAACCAATAGGAAAATAATCAAATCATACCCAGAAGAGGTTTTACTTTATTGCTCTGCAAATTCCCAATGAAATGCCACTCGATATCCTCTGGCAGCTGCAGTTCCCCCAATGAATACCAAAGTTACACACTTTTCGACTCCACAAAACAAAACTTTGCATTTCATGTCAAGATGTATAATTAACTGTAATCTAATTCGATCAACAAGCAAAGAGAACAATTTTTCCCAAAGATCAAAATATTCTTCATTTCAATCATTAACCTGCCCTAATATGCTCAGCTCCAGGGTTAGACCCCTTCGGCTTGCTAATAAATCATCAAAATAAAACAAACACTACAAAAACGATAAATCTAAAGCTGTTTCGCTTCCTTTCTACTCCAAATTCCAGTTAACCAAACACATAAAGAGCTCACAGAGATTTATCAGGCACAAAACCTGAGGTGCTTTGTCGATGAGTTCTTGAACGTAGTTTTCGCCGAAGCAGCGATGACCGGCATCGTAGACCTCGCGGAGGATAGGTACTGGTTTGGTCTTGCTAACGGCCACCACTCGGACTTGTTCGGGCGCACGACCACATCGCTCGGCGGCGAGGCGGACGCGCTGGAAGACCGAACGGAGTGCGGCCGCAGCGACACCTTCCATGGCGGCGGAGGTGGCTGCCATGCCTGATTGGTCCACCACTTCCACTACCGGTGTGGTGGTTGCGCTATCTGTCTTCTCTTCTTCCAGATTGTTCGTTACTCTTTTACCTCTCCTATTCTCAATCTCACTTACACCTTGCGAAACACACAGTTTACACAGGAAAGACGAGCTAAACGCAGCGTTTATGCAATTCATCAAAATACGATACCGTTTATGTTCACTTTGAAAATGTTGAGACCCAAAATGAATGTCATTCTTTTTATTTTGGACAATAATTAAGAAGAATTATGTACTTTAAAAAAAGATTATATCTATTAATTTGAGTTTGTATCTCTCTTTCTTTACGTCGTTTTGAGAATTTATTAAGATCTTTGTACAACTACGGTTGTTCTTGATTTTCAAAGTGATGACAGTTTTTTAAATTTACATATAGAAAATTGCGGTATCTTTTTTTAGATAGTGGGTCTTGTTTTGATAGCAAATTAAGATATTGTTACAGTTTGTAAAGTGACGTAGATTCGCGGTAGGTTTCTTATGGGTGTGTGTGCAGGGCAGTAGGAGGTGGTTGCAAAGAATGAGAAAGTAACTCAGAAGGTGGTGGTTTAGCCAGAGTCATTGGATCAACTTTCGAGTTTGTTGTTAAATCAAATGACAGACCCGATGGTGGCGAGGGGCAATTGGCAAAACCCTCCATGGGGTAGTCTTGAACTCCAAGTGCAATCGTTATCAGTTGTTTGTGCTCTTTAAGCTGCAGGGGAGGATTCTAGTTCATTCAATTTGATTATTCAGACTAATAGGAATGATTTCAATGTCCTTGGTTTTGATTATTAAAAATGTTTTAGCCATTGTTGCTAAACTTGGTAATGTCAATTTTTTTATTTTCGGATTTATATGTGAACTGAATAGCACACGAGTTACTTAAGTTTTTTTTTTTTTCTCTTTGTTAGACTTGTCTTAGTGAGTTGTTTTTCAAGCACCCAATTTTATATCATCTTTCTTGTTTGAATTGAATTAATTATTAGTTTTTATATCAGAAAAAGAAAATAAGAAGCTAGCTAGTGCCATATAATTACTTTTGAATTTTTATGGACACGTGATGTAACGAACTCAAGAATAATAAGTAACTTAATATGGAGATATTATTGAAAATTTATGATACAACTAATTTTTTAAAAAATCAGAAATGACACTTATTTTAAAACAAAAATACAAGACAAACAACACACATAACAAGATCACTCAAATTATCCGGTCATGTCAGAACTTTTATTTAGCAATTCACATCCTGCAAAAAAAAAAAAAAAAAAAAAAAAAAAAAAAAAAAAAACTTGCGCCACATTCTTTTTCAGCAAACGATACATTTTATTCATTCAATCCCAAAGTTAAAAAAAAAAAAAAAAAAAAATCCCACATGAGCTACACTAGATTTTCTTGGTCCCCAAATCGATACATGTATATTTAATTTCATGTATATCTGGAGATACATAATCTAACCAAATGATACATTCTTTATTGCGATATATATGCAGTAATATGCAAGCAGTCTTGTGAATACACACCGCACAAAAAAATAAATAAATAAAGCAAAACTTGTACATCAACCTTCTAATTCTTCTACTAAAAATCCCCAACTTTTGTATCACATGTTCACATCGTAACCATCTCAATATTTGATTTCATTCCCTTTCATACATGGCCATGAGGTTGCTAACACTCCTCTTTGTACTTTCAGCTATAATGCCTAATAATCTTGTCGCGTCTTCAAACGCGAACAATGAAAATCAAGAAACGGGGTCTCTACAAGGGCTGAGGCGTTTTCTCATAGAGCAGAGATTGGGAGGCAGTTACATGACACGTGACAAGTTCCCTAGAGTTTGTCACATGAAAAAAAGTGCAGGGCCGGATTGTTGCAAGAAAAAATGCGTGAATGTGAAGAGCGACCGGTTAAACTGTGGGATGTGCGAATACAAGTGCAAAAGTACAAGGAAATGTGCTGCAAAGGGAATTGCGTAAATGCAGTCTTTTGACAAAAGGAACTGTGGAGGGTGCAGCAACAAGTTCAAGAAAGGAGAATATTGTGTCTATGGGATGTACAATTATGCATAACTTCAACTAATAATTAATTGCTATGTATTATAAGTGCATAAAGTATTGTGATTTTCTTTTTATTGCTAAATATGTCATGATTCCATTGAAAATGTATAAATGCAAAATCTAGCGAGCCCGGCTAAGGTTATTCAATCATTTTACTGATGCAACGAATCATGTGAGTCATTTAATATATCTAAACTGTCACATCATAAATAAGCATGCAGTTTACTCTTGTAAAAAAGACAAAATAAGGTGAATTTATAAGCTATTTATTATATCTTAAGAATGGCAATACTATGAAATTTCTTTTTTATTCCAACACATATATAGCACATTTCAACTATGCACGTGTTATTTACTGTCACATATACTCTCAACTATTTTCTCAACGTAAGTTCCAATAATTCACTTGTGAAACTTCAAGTACAAGTGTTATTAGAATAACTATGTGTTCACAACAATAGTAGAAGAAAGGAAAAATGTTCAATATAGTCCATGAACTATACGTTTCGTGCCATTTTGGTCCATAAACTATCAAACGTGTAATTTAAGTGCAAAAATAAGTAAAAGAGCCGTCTTAATCCATACATTTCCGAAAACCTAGCTATGTTAGGACGTATGGGAGTAGAGTCGAAGAACCAAAGTTGACTAGTAAAATGAGAAGTCAAAGGGATAAGGTGGCAAGAGACGTGAACGTACATGGAATTAGAATTTTGGGGAAAATAAGGTCAAGTGTTTTTGTAACTAATTTCTTTCAGTTTCAAGATTCAACCAAACCATATAAAAAGAGTAGTTTAGTTAACAAACGTCGGCTTTGAGAGGGTCAACAAGACAAGAGAAGAAGAAGACGACGCCGTATCGCCTTCTGTTTCTATCGAAATGGTTTAATTTCCTGGAGATGGAGCTGTCATTGATGATGTTGTTTGGTACCAGAATAATCTTATTATAAATTCCTTCTCATCTCTTAGTAAATATATGATCATTCTATTACCCTAAAGTCAATTTCTTACTTTTTGTGACCTCAGCAAGGAAGTGTCAAATGAAGGATCCAACTTGTTTGACAAGTAATGAATTAGTATACTACTTACCAAGAACAGTGACGCAGTAGGTTATACAAGTTGTATGAGTGAGAAGAACGTTTACGTTTGTAACTTACATTTGAATGAGAATTAGTCTGAATGTTGTAAAAACACGTTGAAAGATATTTAAAGATGTCAACCGCGAATTTGTGGACCCGCTAAGGAACCTCATAGTTTACATCGAAGAAAAAAATATAGTATACTACTTTATTTGTCTCAACATCAATGTCCATAGAAAGCCAAAATTTCATTCATAAGACATTGATACAAGGCAACAACAAAAAGACAAGTACACTACTTCAAATGATTTGGTGCTGGCTATCAACAGAAAAGCAAATGGTGTCACTGACTTCCTTGCTCGTTTTTGCTTTAACGGTTTTGGTTCTTCTTCCAGTTCCAGCTCTAGTTTCATTCCTCACCCACCTGTGAGTGCTTTAAGCTTGTTATTGTTAGAATGTAATTATGCTACTGTTCCGACTGGAGAGGTCCGGTTGTTTAACCCTCCCTAATCTATCCATCTGAGCTTCTCAGTCTATCAGAAAAAACAAAAAGACAAGAAGAACTAAACTAATACGCAACACAAGACTCTTAAAACTTAAAGCGACATGTTAAATATTGTGAACACTTGTTTATACCCAAATTTCACTGTGAATAAAATAAGTCATTTAGAGTAATTTTCACACGTTAAATCACATTCTAATTAAATCTATATTTGAGCCATATATTCATATATCAATGCGAGTGAGTTAGTAGATGGTCATTGTGTGTTAATTTTTTTGGTTCCTCACCCTTGTCCATTTCCTGTCTAATATGCAGAATTTGAAAGTTTTGTCAGTAAATGATTGAGGGCCTAACTTATGGTTTACTTGTATAACACGAAACACAAAGACAAACCCTCCCTAGCCGTCAACGTACACTTCCCCGTATAAACTTGTCTATAAATAGCACTGTTCCTTCCCTCCTCCCTATCTCATATCTTCAACTATTTCATATATACCCACACAAATTAATATAATCATTCAATTCCTTCCCTCCCTCAATCTCATGAAGCTCTTGTTCATCACCTTTTTAATGATAACAATGGCAATAGCCAATACTCAATCATCAACAATCGCAAATGTTGATGAAGACGATAACGACAAGCAACTTCCATATTTTTCGGAAAGCAAGGAACCATTTTGGTTCCAAGGGAGTGAGCGTGGTCGCTTCCTCGCAGGCAAAATGACATGTGACAAGTAGGCACACATTCCATGCTGACCTCCTAAAACTCATTATGTATTAATCAAAATTAATAATTTTAATAAAAGTGTCTCATCCTAAAAGTAGTGATGTTTTTTTTTTCTTCTTATAATCTTAGAGAGTTTTCATTTTACAGGTTATATTATATCTTTTTGTACGTTTATTAAGCAAAATTCTGGCTCTACCACTGCAGGTACCCAAGGGTGTGCAGGGCGAAGGGAAGTGCCGGTCCTGACTGTTGCGACAAGCAATGCGTTGACACGAACTGGGACAAACTAAACTGCGGGAAGTGTGGGAAGAAGTGCAAGTACTCGGACCTTTGTTGCGGAGGGACGTGCGTGAACCCATTGAAGGACGAGAACAACTGTGGAAGGTGCAACAAGAGGTGCAGGAAGGGAAGCTCTTGTGGCTATGGGATGTGTAGCTATGCATAGAATATGCCATCTTTCGAGAAACATATATATGCTTCGAATCACATTATACTATAATCTTAATATATAGAATTGAATGAATATACATTGGCGTGATTATGCCATATAGCCAAAGGGAGATTAACTGTTGATAAATAATTGATGTGTTACCAATAAAGGTGGAGGCATCGAGACTACACTTGCTATATTTATTAGTGTACTTTTTTATATATTAATATTGTAATAATAAACATATTCCTTACAAAGATTATATATGTACAACTTTACATATGTGGAATGCCAGGGTGCACGTCCAAAAATTTTGTTCAGTGACATTTTCCATGTTTGTGTTCAAACAAATATTGATAACATTTTATATATATATATGAAAAAAAAATCCGAAATTATTTGTGCTATTATGCAGCTAAGATTTTCTCTACATTTGTATATGTAAATATCTATTTTTCCGCATGATAATGCATGGTGTGTCTAATGGTTACTAATTAACTTCATCGATCAGTCTTGTCCAATCATTTAAACTTATCATCTTATCAACGGATCAAAATAGGAGGGTAATGATTCTAACTCCTATTTCGAGTTTCTTGCGTTTTCAATCCTTTCCTAGATTAAAACAAAGGAATATACACGTCATTGAATGGAAATCAATGCATGTACATAATCTACCTCAAGCGTAAGAATAGGAACTTATATCTAAATGACCAAATAAGCACTATGATGTATACGTATCTATACAGAGATTGAGAGTTGTGCAATGAATAAATTTTCCCAATTCATGAAATGAATATTTTAATTTCACAAAAAAACAGATTGATGACTTGCAATGTGTGGCTGGTCGATGATGTTACAGTGGGTTATCTCTAGGGCATACATTTTCTCAAGAGTCTCTTCATATTACGAGACTTCTACTTATCCACAAGATGCAAAGGACGATGACCAATTTTCAAGAAGCCTATCAACTTTATTATGGAACTTCTTAAAGATATGTATGATAAAAGCCGTTGTGGATCTTCTTGTATTCATTTACAATCGTAATAAACTCTTTGAAAAAAAAAAAAAATCATTGCAAATGTGACTTTATAAGATACAGGATGAGGTAATTTTGGGTGGGGTCCCCTATCCAAAAAGAGCTCTAGGCTGACCCAACATGATCACCTCTTGGACAGAATAACCAAGTTGGATTTACTTCTTGGCCTAATATCCTATCTCTAAGCCAGAGGTTTTTTTTTTTAAGGGTAAATGCTAGTACCTCTCGTTAAGTTATAAGATGTTAAAAAAACTTACAAAACATAAGAAACAGAAATTCAAAGATGGCTAAAGCCAAAGAACCATGATGTGAAAAACCACTTGAAGGAGACTGCCCTTGTAGAAC
>JAYMTE010000484.1:0-17845 GCA_036897545.1 Pelargonium fulgidum
CGAGTACAAAAATTTCGAGCTGAGCCGAGCCCTGACAATTTTAAACTTGATTCGGCTCTATTACACCCCATGGGCCGTGACTCATTTATTTATTTGGTTTCTTAGTCTTAAGCAAAGTCCTGAATTTTAAAAGGCATTGAATGTTGTCAGACAAATTGAGGATTTTCTGTGACATTAATTAAAAGTTCATATTTATTCTTCTCCATAACAAGAGCTATCACAGATAAGATAAACTGCAAAAACACTTTGATTTTTATATTTGGAAGACATGGTCAGAAAGATACATATGAGAGCAACCACAGATTCACCTACACAATTAATACAATACATGCCAAAATAATTCACTAGAATATAAACAAGAATATCAATAATATTGCTGATAAAAATAATTAGATAATTTTATCAGAAAAAATTGTTGACAAAATTTACCTTCAATTACTATTAGATATGTCTTATTGGATAAATGCACAAATAAGTGTACAAACTTTCTATTGATACTATTAAGAGTATATAAATTTTAATATATATATAATTTTTCATATTAAAACGTAAATTTTACTACTTGAAAATATAAAATGCGTCGCCCTACAAAATAAAAAAGGAGAATATTCTAAAATGTTTCCCTCTGTATCCATTTTGTTTCAAATTAGTCTTCAATTTAGTTTTTGTTTCAATTTACTCCTTTTATTATTAATATTGTTTTGAAGTGGTATTCTTACGATCCATTTTGTTTCAAATTGGTTCCCAATATGACTTTTGTTTCAAATAATTGGTCACTAGTTTGATTTTTTCTTTTTTCAATTTAGTATCAAGATTGTTTCAATTTGGTCATTTTAGTTTTGTTTCAAATTGATCCATCCCAAGACCGAGTAGAAAATTATAATGATGTGAAAAATATTTTTATTTTTCTATTAAATTAAATCATGTGCAAATTTACGTTACGTTTGCAAAGAGTTAAGATGACAATTTGTATTTCATATCGAATTCGAATTGGTAAAGTTTACTTCGAATTAAATTTAAAAAAGGTTTGAATTGGACCGGATTGGATGGAATTTAAATATTTAGTGTAAAATTGTCCAACCCAAATCGTATTTGCAAGAAAAAAAAAACTCAATTATTAAAGAAAATAAAAATATTTTCCATGTCATCATAATCTAATGTCAAATTAAAACAAAATAAATACTAAAAATACCAAATTGGAACAATCTTGATAATAAGATCATAACTAAATTAAAACAAATTTGGAACAAAATTGTGACGGAGATAATCATTTTGGAGCAATTTTGCTACTAAGAAGACTAAACTGAAAGAAAAACAAAGTTAGGTACCCGAACTAAAAAATATTATATCTCCACAATGTAGTGTTTATGTAGCAAGTGCTCTTAATGGTAGCCGTATCTAGAATCCAATTCAAGGAGTCATCCATCTACTACTTCTTTCTTAGTGTGACATCATCATCCTTCTCCTCTTATGTAACCTTAACTGCTTGCTGCCCATTGCATATTTATCTCACAATTTATTTGTTTTTATAAGTAAGCTTACAAACACCAAGATTTGAAATTGAAATCTCAAGTGACCAAATGAAATCAACTATTTGCCCTACGGAGTGTTCGTATTTATCTCACAATTTTGGAGGAAAGAAGATTGTATATAGTAGCAATAACTGAGGTTACAAGCATGGTTTATTTTTTCAAAGCAATTTGAGCTAAAACTTAGTAATGCTCTGTGGCAAGAAATAACAATAATATATTATTCAACAGGAAAAACTGGAAACTAACATCTTGTCTACCTAGCTGCAGTATATTTTAAGCACCACCTCAGACTTTCTTCTGGGACCGACTGGCCCAGAGAGAATGATCCTGCAATGCAAACTCCCTTTCTGATAGTAAAAACTAAAATGAAAGTAACATCAACCATGTATGTTTTCACCTTGTTCAACATATGCACATTTGTACGAGGTATCTAACAAATACTCGTTCTATACACGCGCATTTTGTATGACAATGCTAAAAGTCTAATCACGCATTTCTTGCTAGGTTGTCACATTACACCCAACGACTATGATATTATGCATAATTAGAGTACATATATTGACAGGCAAAGAAGCATACAAACAAAATGAATTTGGCATTAATTCGTGATACACAATCCAACTAACCCAGAGTGAAGAAAGAATCACTCACTCATCAATCGGCATTGTTTATCTTGATCTCTATAAGCTCCTCAATTGACTGACGGCATATGGGGCACTTATTTGATTGAAGCCTCAGTGCTTTTGCACACTCGCTGCACATACACTGACAAAGAATAGACATGTTAAACTTGAAAGGTTTATAAAGCAACAGGTAAAGTGGTGAAAGATAAAAGGTATCGTTCTAGGTTTCCAATATAATCTGTAAATTCCCTTAGATACATCTAGTGTAATAAACACTCTTCAAATGTGATACTCTGACTGCAAATCTCAATAGAATCAAACAAGACTAATTCATGTGTTCTTACCATATGTCGGCATGGCAGCACAGCAGTGTCCTTAGGTTCAGTCATGCAAATCACACACTTTTCTACTGGGTCATTGTCGTCAAACCCTTCTGCCGCAGAGCTTCCTATGCCAAATATCTCACGCAGCTCGTAGCGAATACCATTGACCCACAATATCTGCCTAATTACTCTTACTTGGAAAGAATCATTGTTGTTCTTTTCGAGAACAGCTTGTGTGATCTGCATATGAGGGGATGCATTGGGATCATCAAGATGTCCGTCTGTTGAATGAGCTGATAAGCATGTCTCTGCAGATATTACAAGAGGAAATACATCTTCTTCAGGAGATGGTTTTGCAAGATCACTCAATTCAAAGAAGCCCAGGTCAATGCCTGTTCCAGAAGGCTGCCGGAACTTTTGACCTAGTCCTTTCTGGAACGGAACTCTCACTGGCATATAGGCTTCAGGAAATAATGGTACAAATCTACAATTTGACTCTTCCTTGGCAAAGTAGAAAATCGTAATACTACCATTAGAAAACACAAAAACAGCATTAGTTCATGGGGTTTCCAATAGAAAAGCTCTCACCGTAACAATTAATCAAATTACCATGCAGCACCTTATCTAGCATTCCATGACTGAAATTTACTTGGTCATTCATGGTTTCTTAAATTTCTTTACTCAATGCCAAGTATTCTCATTTTTCTATGACTAATCTTTGCTCACTCTAGTCTTATCAAGAACTTTGTTTAGAATTTAGACTCGATGCTGAGTGAGTTAACATCTGGCTATCCTTAGTTTGAAACATACTGTTACAGTCCTATCTTTAAAAAAATGGTGATTCTTGTAGCCTAATAGAGCGTTGATTTGGTCTGTACCGCACATCTATGTACTTGTATCTTCAATATCAATAGAAGATTCTCAGTTTTCCATAACGTCATACCATGTTTGGTGCTTTCATTGATCATCTCGCTACCATGGTTGTTCAAAATGTTCAATTAGAGGTGCTAGAAACAGTGGCAGAAAAACAAAGAGAAAATCACAGCCACTACAGTGGAGATTACCCAACTGAAGGAACAAGAACAGCAAGCTAATAACAATCTGGAGGCAAAGATTGATCACCGGTATCGTTATTCTCTCAGCAAAACTAGAAACCCACAGGTGAGGGGTAATATGGAAGGAAACTATAATATTAACTGGTTCCAAAGTTAAAGAAAGATGGGTCAACTTGCTTACTGGAAATCTAAAACCACAGTAATAATCAAATAGGAATAATTCACATACTGTATTGAATGGAATACAAACACACACACATATATACACACACAAACACACACACACAATGGAATATATAAACTAGGATGGAAATCATAAGCAAACCCTTAAATTATTATCTAATAAATACATTATTACATTTCTCTTATACATATTTTCTTATTTTATGACACCCCCACTGAAGTTGGAGCATTGCTGTAATATGCCCATTTCTCATGTACCACGGGATTTGATTATGTAGCAAATCCCATGTAAATAGTGAGATTTGAAAGAACAATTTATTAGATTTAGAGTGATTGATGTAATTTGATTCCCACCATATATTTCTCCTATACTCATTATAAATATCGATCCTTTGTACTTAACACATCAAGTTAGTGAAAACACATTTAGCTCTTTGGGCATTTCGGTGTGAATGTAAGCCTTGTGGCTGAACACGTTACATCTTTTGCCCACTCTCTTCACTTGATTTATCTATCTCTCTCTTCTCATCTTTTATTTAAATTTCTACGTGGTATCAGTGTTGCTTATCTAGGCTTGGGCCCAATTATGTTGCCTTCCTTTGTGGTCTCCAACCCACTTGCAGAAGGACATGTCTGGAGTACTCAACATATAGATAGAAAAAATTTACATGTGAAAGGAAGTGTGATTTAGAAGGGCCCACCAATAAAAAAAAATATGAGTGTAGACATGAGAGGAGTGTTGGAGCAAATAACAAAGTCTAGCATCAGATAAATATTAAGTCAATAAGCTACATATAATGGTGAAAGTCAAACCCTACTAACAATAAAGGCATTCTGTAGTGAAAATCCAAACCAATATATGCAACCCATTATTTAAAAATTAACAAGCATTGATGTTAATCGTGCCCAACTTGGTACATAGATAATCTACCTAGTCTTATACTCTTATGTAAAGAGATCTTCTAGTTGATCTCCTATCTCCAAATATCCAATAAAAATCAAATTATGTTGTATCTTCTCACAATCCAAATGACAATCAATCTCAATATGTTTGATTTGTTCATGAAACACAATATTTGAAGCAATATGAATAGCATCTTGGTTTATAACACCATAGCTTAGTTGACATTTAAACGATGTGTGGGACTAAGGTGACAGCGCGTGGCTGATTTGTGGCGGCACGTGTTGGCGCGTTTGGTCTCAAGTTCTGATTCTTAACTGATCGGCGACGTATAAATATTATTACAATGGCTATGAGATTAGAGATAACTGAAAGTGATCGAATCTACATTTCAAATCTAGATGGTTTGATGCTTAAGGTGGTTTGTGAAGCTGGTGTGCTGCTCCGACTAAGAATCGTGGGTTTGGGTTGGTCTCAAGACTGAGGTCCTCTCCTTGCCGGCGATGAGGTAGAAGAGGTCACTCCAAAGGGGTGACTCGAGGCTTTACTCACTTGAACATACACTATTATGCTTTCCTAGGTAGATTAAAATGTAATTGCTCATTGGGCAATTGGAAAACCTAAATCTTAAGCTATAATACCCTATATAAATCAAAGAGGAATAATTCACATATTATATGGAATGGAATACACACATATCTACACACAATGGAGTATCTAAACTAGGAAGGGAATCATAAGGAATCCCTTAAATTATTATCCAATCAATACATTCCTATTCTACATATTTCCTTTTATGTGACATGTTAAGGAACCCTATATTCACAAAATGTGAAGTCTGTCGTCACTTAATATGCTAGTTTGGTCATCCACCTATCAGCTTAAGCTTTTGGGATGGAGTTAAGTTTGAAATGCTATTAGAATTGGTTATGTTTGGGCCTATTGACTCGTCTTTGCTGCCTCATTTTTTTAGTGCACGTGCATGTTCCGTTCTCTTATCCAACTTGCACGGTAGGGGAGTGTAAAAAAAAATTCACATTAAAGAAATGTAAAGTCTATCGCCACTTGTTATATTGGGCCCTTCAGGTATTAGGCTAAAATTTTGGGTTTGAGTTAAGTTTAGCAATCACTGTTAGAGGGTAGCCATACCTAACAAAGCATCCCTCAAACAAGATCTCTTGAAAGAGTTTAACAATTCACCTATTGAAGGTCATGAGCTACTAGCATAACCTACCATAGGATGGGTACTACTTTGTACTAGCCTCTCATGATGCAAGTTGTGGTACAACAAGTGACAAAGTGCACAGTGCAAGTCCTGCATTGCTTTAATACTCTTATAGTCTATCACGGTAATGAACTTGTGCCCCACCAAATATTGCCTTTAGGGTGTTTGAGCTATGAGAAACATTTCCCTAGCATAAGTAGATTGCCTTGCACAAGACAGCTTTAATGCCACTACTAGAGGCACATGTTTCTATTATCGACATGCCGAGTTTGGTTAAAGTCATGTCAAAGAAGTCCAGTTCCTTACTTCAGCATTTGTTGCATGATTTCCATGGTTATTAGACTCAACAAAAGAAGACGAGCATCGGGCACCAATCAATCAACTAGTCCTCCAAACTAATAATCTCAATCCATATCAGCTTTCAGTGATTCATTTCCTATGTCATGAAATGACTCTAGACTAGAAATCATTCCGGAAACAAAAATCATGGCTTCAACAGGCAAAACAATCAGCCTGTGTCCTCTAATCCTAAAAATAGAAGCTCGCAGATTCAAAATTCAGTAACTATTTTTCTAAATATTATTTCCAGCAACCCAGCTGAAACAGATCTCATGCATCTTTAAAAAAATCCAGTATGGTCTGTCAGTAGTCACTTAATCATTGAAACCAAACAAAATATATAATAAAAAAATCAAAATCAAAATCAATAATAGAACAATTCAGGTATCATGGACAGAGGAAGATCAGAACAGGAGTGACCAAATTGCTTACCTCCCATCAAACAAGGCATCAAAGACGAAAGAGACCAGCTTCTGATCAGGGTTTTCATCATCCAACTCGAGGCGCAACGTATCCTTATGAACATTCACATCGTTCCTCACCTTCTTGGCGTTCTGGTGATCCACATACGGAGGCGGCGGCGGCGGCGGCGGCAGCTGGGCGACGGGAGGCCTCGCCGTAGACCACCCATTGGGCTGATTAGCATAATACGGGTGGTAATTGAAGCGACCCATCATGGGATTGGCATGGTTGCATGTATTGGCGTTGTACCCAGCAGAATAGTAGTAGTAGGAGTGAGCTGGCGGCGGAGGGTGGGTCGGAAAAGGGGTCGATGCTGCGGCGAATTGGTAGTTTTGCGGCGGAGGAGGTGGTGGCGGAAGAGAGGGAGGGTCGGAGGAGTAGTAGTAAGAGGGAGGGAAGTATTGGGGAGGTGGGTTTTGCAGATAATTGGTGTTTCGTCTTCTTCCGCTCCATGAAATTCCCATGATTGTGGGTTTGGGACAGAGGGAGAAGAAGAGGAAAGTTGAAGATTTGGACAAGGAATTGGAAAATAATATGGTTGGTTGGGTAGGAGCAGTTGTGTATGTGTATGTGTATGTGTATGTGTAGAAGAAAGAAAAGTGAGTAATTAAATGTGTAATTGAAGATACTACACGCTAACAACAGCTACTCAACTCCATCTTTGACTACTTCTCTCTCTCCAGGCCTCCATTATAATCCTTTAATTTATACTATTTTCTATGTATATTTTACAAATACTGTTGGAACATGTGGGTCAAGAACCATAACAAATTTGAAAATTTTGAGAAAAGTTTAGACATATAATAGATAATTACACCAGGCTACCAAGTACTTGTCACTTAATATATTTCTAGCCGTTATTATTTGGAATAATAGTTTACTTAATTGCTTTCGTGGAGGAAAAATGATGTGCAGTGCATGGTTCATTGTGAAGAAGTAAAACGCAACGTAAAGCTTAAAGAAACGGGATGACGAGAACTAAGCTATAAACCTCAATATTGGATTCAAGGACAAGCTTTCATGGCTCCAATCAGCCTTGTCGACTGCACTGAGAGCCACCAAAGTCACAAAGAAAGAAAAAGTTTTGGTTTTTAGGATAGTTGTAATACAACATTTTTAATGAACGGGCTGACTAAAAGTACCACAAAGACAATGAGGCAAATATTAAGTCACAAGTTGAAGAGAGTTGATTTCTTGAAGAAGTCGTTTTCAGATGCGTATTATAGCTGAGACGGAAGCTCTATTGAGTTGGAAGAAGTTGGCATGCATGCATCTAGTGTTGGCTACTAGCTCCTCGTCGAACTTTAGTTTACTACATATTTTTTCTTTATGGCACTGTATAGTCGTGCCAAGTGAGACATAAAGAGGCCATGTCTCTCCTACAAAAATTCTCGATTTGGGTTATGACATGCCAACAAGAGAAAATAAGTAGTAAACTAAACCGAATGAATATAAAAGTAATAAACCAAAAATCTGACCGTATCTATTCAGCCCAATCCATTTTTCTTGTTCATACCCAAATATGTCCTGCCCACCTAAGAGTCTACAGAAATTTTAGCACTATCATATTGTTGTTGGGTGCTAAACCTTTTACAGCAAATCATTTGTAGAACCCCTATGGCTATACGGCACGAGGAGACAATAAGAATGAAATGGCCAATGACAAGCTAGCACTTGAAAGAACTTACTATTATATATGCTATAATAAAAATAAAGAAATAAAATGGCTAATGGCACACAAATCTTCATGATGATTTTGCTTCATCTTTCATGATTTCACTTCATTTTTATTTATGAAGTTAACTTTTAAAAGCAATATGTATTTATAAATATAAGTTTATAATAATAAGAAAAGAAAAAATATTTTGTGTTGGAAGCAAAGGAAAACAAAGTTTGGTTTGTTAATGCTAAAATTATAAAATTGTACATACATAGAAAGAATATTTATCATATAAACAATTCATACAAAATTAACTTCACATATATTTGTAAATTATATTATACAATTGTCAAGTAATATTTTTATTATGTAATTAATGTTAATAACTTATTAAAAAAAAACTTCGTTCCTAAGTGATAAAAATATTTTAGTTTTTATTCAAAGTAATGTTAATAGCAATAATAGTTAAGCTTACAAATGATGTTTAGTAAAAAAATTCGTTTTTTTTTTAAAAAAAAATTTCAGACTAGTTTTTGAATTTTCTGGATCTATGATTCAATTAACAAAATAGGGACTAAACTGGTGGACCTCCAATTCAGTTTTTAAAACATTGGTTGAAGCAATAATCGTTCATTGAAAATAAACAAGGCTTCTTAAAGTCACCATTACAATTCAGTCAACAACCAGACAACTTTGTTGTCAATATTCAATACAATAACAACAAAACAACCACCCAGATCTTGCAAGCAAATAGCACAAACACACGACCAAAAACAAGCTTAACCATCCATATAGAACTATTTGCTAAAAAACAATGGTTTCATTTCATCAATTTTTCTTTTAAGTTTATTAGTTCAGCTGAAGGATCACCTACACAAAATATTCTAAATTCCACATTCAGTCATTCCAGTCCAAAACTACAACTGTAAAAGATGTCTGTACAGATCACAGCTGGTAAATGCCAAGTCTTTTAAGATTGTTAAGTAAGGAGAAGAATTTACACACAAAACTAGATTTCACTTTTCGTGATTTTCTTCACTGGGGCTGTTGTCTATCTTGATTATAAGTGGCTGGTTCAGATCCACAGCTGGTTCAGTGGTAATAGGCAAATGCGGGCTATAAATGTCATCTATATCCTCGTTTTCAGCCAATGCTTTATCCAAAGCCGACTTGGCAACTTTAGTCACACAATATATCAGAACCACTGCACACAAACACAAAGATAGTGAAAACCAATCCTAATTCTTAGATGCTATCACACTAACATTCCTTAATTTCAACAGCTCTAAAAAAATATTGTAAAACTGACCCTCGCAGTCAATCTAAATCTTAGCGTCATTTTGAACCTTCTATAAAAAGCAGGGTAATTTTATGCAGGAGCAGAGCAATGCAACGAAAGTAGTTATTTTTGGGGACATCCAACTCTGTTCCTCCTGGTTTTCCCCCTTTTTCTAACATTTTTAGCATCATGATATTTGATCATATTTGGAAGACTGGCGACGTTATTTATGCCTCAGCCTCTAATGTTATTTTATAAGAGAAAACTACTGTTCATTTAGTTGAGCAGTAAAGGAGTTCAAATCCCATTCATTAAATTTTAAGTCTGTCTGTGTTCCTCCATTTGTTGAGGGAGCAAAAGTAATTATTAGTTCCCTCCTAAATATTCAGATCAAACAATAATTATGACTGTTGAAATAATCAAAAATCACTCGAGCAGCAATGGATTTCAGTCCTCCATTCTTTCATTTTTACTCCGCCATATGTAAACCAAGTGATAATGTTTTGATTTTTCACTAATACTTTATACAGGTACATGATTCTTAAACATAGATCTGATGCAAGTGGGAAATGAATATAAATAAAATTAATAAAATAAAGTAAAAATCAATCATATGTATTAGTAGATGATTGCAACTTACCAGATACCGCAAGGCCCATTACAATAAATACCTGCACATAGTAAATGAAACAAATTTCAGAACTGAAACAAATTTCAGAACTGAAACAGAAATACAAGAAAAATATAAAATAAGCCAGCAATTCATGCACCTTTTGACATCTATACACAAAAACGAAAGACATACATGTAAATATGATGTACCTACACTACTGGAATGCTTGTAATACAATCCATGGCCTTAGTAACCAAGTAAATCTAATAAACTTCATATTTTAGCTTGAATAAATAATAATGAAGATATAGCACTTACCCAACGTGTAGTAGAAAACTCACTCCATCCATGTGTCACATCAGATATATCCTTCAGAGTTGTTCCAACATACACTAGTGCAAGTGTTATAGGCTGTTACAGATCCCATATTCAAACCATTAGCATGGCACCAAAATTGTATCATTCAATTTGTTGACAAATGCCCACTACAAGAGTCATGCTTAACTGAAAGGAACTCATGTTTTTCAAAGTATCTTAACATAGAAGCACTAATGAGTCAAGGAAAATCAGTAACAGTATATTACAGACTACTTCACGATTATTTTTGCTTTCTCACCATATTTATTAAACTTCTTAAGCAAGAACATCTAACAAAAACATATCGGTGAGGAAAATCTTTCCATGTCTGCCAAAAAGTACTTTGAACCCCAAATCCTAGTTTCATATGGGTCAAGTATTTGATTAGAAAATTTGTGCACTTCCAGTAACTCGTTTGGGAAGTCCCACAACCAAATCATGCAAAATCCATATTCAGCCATGTGAATCAGACAACTTTCCAGTAGAATAATAGTAGACATGTAGCAAATTAGCAATACAATGTCTGCTGCCACTTATAATGGAGATGAGTGATATATAAATATATTGCTAAAAAAAGAAAAGGAACAATAATAAATCCACTTCATATTCAAAATTTGTAACAAATGTAAAGCATAACTCTCATTTAACAAAGTAGCTATATTTCAAGAGGGAAGAAAATACCATCATCCCTATCCAAGATGCGAGCATATACTCCCCCACCGGAACAGGAGTCACAGAGAGGAGGTAATTCAACATATTAAAAGGAAGCAAGGGAACAAGCCGAAGCAGCAACACTATCTGTAGGAAAAGAAAACAAAGTTTAAAAAAATATACATCCCAGGATAGTAGAAGATTATAAACAAAAATGAGGCTTTTTCTATAAACTTTATAGTTGACTGATTATTGAGAGTTGACTTAATTCTCTTGTTAATTGCAAATATATTGTATTCATTTTATATATATATATATATATATATTGTCAAAGTGGTGACCAAGTCCCATATTAGTAAAATAAGATAAAGAGACTGCATATAATGGTGGAAGTAAAACCCTAATAACAAGGTTGATCTTTCAGCAGTGGAAACCCAAGTCATAATGTATATCCCAATATTGAAACTTAACACACACATATATATAATACTCTTGTATTCATATTGAATAATGGAATACACAACTTCCACGTCGTCTATTTCATCTATATATTGAACTCTTGTTTTCTATATTTGGTTCTTATTTCATCTATATATTGTACTCTTTTTTTTTTTTTTTTAATATTTTATAATAAAATCCACAACTATTAATCGTCTACATGGTATAAGAGCCTTGTTCTTGAAGGTCTCTCGATAGACTTATGCTAAAAAATATGGTTGCTAGGGCAGCAACATTGGACCCTCATTTCAATGAACTTTATATAGTTTTTTTTTTTTTTTTTTTGGAATGGTTAAGAAATGTGGTCTCTTCACTCTCATATAAAATTTAAATCGTGTACTAGCCAATAGCCATTAACATTTGGTTCAAGCGTCCTCTCTAACAATATTTATTGGCGGCCACCTAAACATTTACCACTAGTGAAGCTCCAGCAACCCCTTTCTTGTGTTTAGTTGTTAAATCGAGTGATTCGTATAAGTACGGTCGGCTTTTTCTCTCCCACACAACCAAGTATTTCTCAGTGAACTTTATATAGTTTTTTTCTGAAAGGATTAAAAAACGTGGTCACTTCACTCTCTCTCACACACACTCAAAATTGTGTTCAAGCCATTAATATTTGGTTAAAGCATCCTCTATCGATATTTATCAGTGACCTCATCGGCATTCACCACTAGTGAAGCTCCGGCGACCCCTTTCCTTGTGTTTAATTTTTGTTAAATATCAAGTCATTCATATCAGCATGGTCGCCTTCTACTCCGGCTCCAGTGAGTGTCAGGTCTCATCACCAGTCCCATTCGTCTCAGAAAATTTCGGTAATCACAACCATATGACCTTATTTTCAACCCACCGCCAGAATCACCTCTACACATACAATCCGCTGCTGGTCATTTCCAACACCACCTCTCTGACAACCTCCATTGTTCACAGCCAGCAGGGTTGAATTCAGAAGTTACCGGAGACCTTATTCTTCTCATCTAGGTACTCTTGTTCCTCCATCACAACCAGTGGAACAATTTTCTTCTTCCAAAACTATAGTTACTGTTTCATTTTGGGTATTCTTTTCTTATTCCAAAACTGCGGTTACTGTTTTGATTTGAGTGAGATTTGTTTTTCCCTGTAGGCAGATCATATACACAGCATTTTTAATATAAAAAAAATGTCAGAAGGTTCCACTGTTCCTGTGACAGCAAGAAGTCCATTCTCGGCTTTTTCCTCTATACCCGTTATTACCACACAAAAATTGGTGCGCAATTCAAACTATTCCTTAAGGGTAGCATCAATAGAGTTATGGTTTCTCAGACAAGGTGTGAAAGATCACCTTACAACCGGCCCAAGGATATATCAAAGAATGAGCAAGCTGGATGGATCAAAACAGATGATCCCTTATGCACCATGCTGTTGCACTCTATAGATCCTCAAATTACTCTACAAGGCCTATCGGACTTGAAGTGAAATATGGGATCAGGCTAAAGTTCTCTATATACCAATGGCATCTAGAAATTATAATCTCTGATTTCTAATATGGTAAATTTGAAACAAAGAGGATTGGAAAGAACTGGTTTTCTAGGCAAATTTATGTCGTTTAAAACTGAGTTCAGTCAACTATTATCGGTTGGAAAAACAGCAAATTTGCGATCAAATTCTATCCAGTGCTACCATTTAATAATGTTTTTGCTCTTCTATTTCGAGTCTCACTGTCTGCAACTGTAAGACTGCTGCGGAATCAACCATCAATAATTCCGCAGAATTTGTCTCCCAAACTCACAAACGTAGAGGCAAATGGTAGGGTCTCCTTCAAACATACGCTCAACATTTGGATACTGTATATTCGTTGAGGGAAACCTAATCTCTTGGAAAGGTAAGAAGCAAGTTGTTATTGCTAGGTCGAGTGTTGAAGTGTAATATTGGGCGCTTATATGGGTAAAATAGTTAATCCAATAGTGGTGGGAGCCTCAAGCACTGGGATACCTCTTTACAATAGTGAAAAAGAATATAGATTGAACTAGATAAGAAAAACCAAACTGCATATCTAGAGCATAAATTTACATCTAAAAGATAGAAAGAAATAAATTATACAAATATACAAACCTTAAAACCAGATCTCTGAATTGCAATTGCAACTGAACGGAAATGTGGATAATCCTTCAACTTGGAAATAACAAATGATTTTCCAATCTGCACATGCATACCAGAACAAAAATATAGTTAAAATATAAACATCAGATAAAGGCATAAAGCAGATATAAAATCCAATAAGATGATGAATATCAAAATATGTAAGATCCTTTCATGGCAGTGATATAGATGAATATAATGATGCTTTTAACCCTTGATTGAAGATCTGGACACTGGGGTCCACATACAACAATAGAGTGGAAACTTACTGTTCTACCAAGAATGAATGCAGCCCCGGCACCAATAGTAGCACCAATGGAATCTGCAACAAACCCAATAGGCAACCCGAAGAGATAGCCTCCACCAAGCTGCGAGAAGGAGAGCAAAAACACATAAGGTTTCTCTAACCTTGTGAGACAAAATGCAAAGAACTTCATCACAGGCATTGTTTCGCATAGTAAGAATTAAAATAAATGCAAAAGAGGCTTATTTATCTATTTTATCCACTTGTAATTTAGATTGACCAAACAAAATCAAGCAAAGAAATATGATGAAATCATAAGCAGAAAACGAGTTAAACATATACCATTCCTTAAAAGTCAAAAACAAACAGAAACACTCAAAACAGACAAAGCTTAAAGACAAGCACCCGATATGCATTTCTATACCACAGGCAAATCTCATTTAAAATCACCAGATCTCAAAAGTCCTTCCTTAACCAAAGACTCCATCCATTGACACCCCAAAATCTCTATAACAGCCTAAAACTGTACTTAACACTATACCATTCAACCCTGAATCCTTGTTGCTATTTCAATCCACTGACCCATTTAATAATTTCATCTTAGAAATTGTATTCTATATCAGTTTGACCCCTCATTTCTTTTAGAGGGAAAAAAAATGCATATCTATCCCTGCTAGCATATCAGAGGGTTGAAATTTCAAACAAAATATTTATTAAAAAAAAAAAATCACCCACCCATGAATTCTCTATTATAAGAACTAACAATATCATAGAATCGGACATCTTCATGACATATCGACATCATGCAGTAATTCCCATATGTAGCCCACATTGAGTGATTTTCAACAGAAGGTTAAGTAAACAAAGGTACCAAACTGTGGGATACAAACCTTAACCCATGCACACGGGCGGATCCAGAGATTATGGATAGTGGGGGAACAATTGAATATATTTAATTATAAATTTATTTCATCATCTATAAACATTTTATATATTATATTGTTACTTTTTAAATAATGCACATAAAATATAAGATATTACTTATCAATATAATTCGAAAATAAAAATATGAGGTAACTAAATTATAGTTTAGCGGCTTTAGCCTAAACAAATAAGTTAAATCATGTCCACACATGAAAGTTTTCTCATGTCCAGTTAAATGAATTTGTGGAGTGGAGTGACCCGTTGCATCCAATGAGGTGTTATAATCTCATTAAAGGTTTAAGTTAAATAAAATATTTGACTTAGATTTATTACTCTCTTATAAATTACTATTTAAATATTAAATTACTTATTGCAAAATTTAAGGACTCAATTAATTTTTTATAATGTATATATGTTATAAAAGAAAATTATGTACTATATATAAGTATAAAATATATATGTTTCAACTCACTATTTAATTCATTTGAGTTTAGAGATAACAAATATGAAATAACTATAAGGAACATTAATGTGTATTATGTTGAATAGTAATAATATTTTACCTCTTATTCACATTAAGAGATATTTTTTATTTGATTTAACATCAATATAATAATAAAACAATAATTTTCCTATAATAGTTAAAACAGTTTACCATTTTAGAATAATATGTGGGGTCACTTGACATTGCACCTCTTTAACATTGCAACAAATAAGGAAAAAAAAAAAAAAACTATTTTACAACCAATTTTTCATATTCACTGGGGTCACTTGACCCCACTTCCCTATATGTGGCTCCGCCACTGATTGCACAGCAAGGGAGGAGGAAATAAGTGAGTGAGCTAGTATGTAAACACATAGATTAGTATAATTAGATGATATTATTTGGGTGAATAAACAAGCTAAATATGTGAGCAAAGGCAGAAAAAAAAATATATATATCAAAGGCAACAACAATTTATCAGTGGCATCCATGTTGGCTACAAACATCAATTTGGGTATGTTTGCTTACAGTCAGAACTGATGCTGGAACTGCCAAAACTGTTAGAGGAATGTATGCAACTGCCCTGAAAATAATACAAACACAAGTAAGAAGGTGAGAAATTCAATCATTTCATAATAAAGCAATCTGATATGCAGGATAGATGCATGAAGAGAGAGAACAGAGCAGGGCATATCCATTGAAAATATATACAGCTGCTCCACTACATTATGAATAGAAACCAATTAATAGGCTACACATAGTTTCATAGACAACCTAGGAGAATCAAACCACAGTAACATCGATTTAAGGTTTTTCATTCTTATTTTAGAATATAGATTATCCACATTATGATAAAAATTGAGTCCACAACTTAAAAACTGCAAAAAAGATCTTCTGATAGCTCGAAGTTATGGAATCAGTACAAAAGACGTGATCAAACCTCTGGGGAAGAGAGTTGTCTGGCTCAATATATTCTTTCAATTCTCAAAGTACTTGATTTCATCTTTCGTAATTCTATTACATGTGACATAAGCATGTAACCAGTACACAGAAGGATCCCAGAAGTAGGAATATTCTCTCTTTCTCCAACCCTTAAAATTGAAGGACAGAAAATGAACAAAGCTTATCTATTCATCCAAAAGGAGTCCAACAAAAATAAAATAAACCGTAATACTATGTCTTCAATGCCTCTTGAGTCACAGTTTCAAAAACCTAGCATAACAATACAGGATGCAGAATTGCAGCCCATTCTCAAGTTCTCACGAAGGCTAGAAACAAAAGCTTAAAAAATACTATTGTTGAGCTCAAAATTACTTGTTAAGTGAAAGTTAAGCAAAAGTTCAAGAATCAGATTTAGTAGCAAGGCTGTAAATGCTATCGTATCAAAAAAGAGACTTGCAAATCCATGCCCAATCTATATAATGGTTGCCATGAATAATTAACAAAAACCTTGTTCTTTTCTTAATATGATCATATCCAACATAAGCAGGTCATACCAATGGATGTCAACAAACATTAAGGAGGAGTTCATAGAATTTCTTCTTTAGTTTAATTAAAATAGAAACAAATTACTTTCCATATCCATGCCCAATCTATATAATGGTTGCCATGAATAATTAACAAAAACATTGTTCTTTTCTTAATATGATGATATGTAATTTTTACATATCCAACATAAGCAGGTCATACCAATGGATGTCAACAAACATGAAGGAGGGGTTCATAGAATTTCTTCTTTAACTTGATTAAAATAGAAACAAATTACTTTCCAAACATTTCAATTAATCAAAAATCTAAAGTACTGACATAACACATTTACTGTACTATTTCAATTCCTCAAAATTTGGGTATACTAAATTAATTTAAGGACATAGAATATTTTTTTTAATCCCAAAGAATACCTCTTACAAAGTTAAACGGCCGAAGCAATTAAAGTAATAATACCCAACATATCCTATATTCCTAGGAATTAAATTAAAATTTGCTAAACGTACGCCACCAAAATGATGAGAAATTTGAACTTCTTGTTTTACATCATCAGCATAGAAGTATGGAATCAAGTAGTAATGCAGTATTTCTAGATACTCAACATTATATGACAAGTGGAATCAACAATGCAGAGAAGAAGAAAGTAACACTTACAGCACAAATGGACCCCAGGGACCAAGATCCTTCTCAACCCATAGTAAGAAGTCCTTTAAAATCTACAAGACCAGATATAATCCCATCAATGGACAAAAAGATTTATCACCTTAATTGATAAGAATATAACATAGAACCAAACCCTACTGTTCTAATCCAACCAATTAACTTGATGAACAAATTCCATAAACAAAGAAAAGCATTCTACAGTCTACACTATTGACCTAACAAATGC
>JAYMTE010000485.1:0-17841 GCA_036897545.1 Pelargonium fulgidum
GCTCTTATGAGTACTAAAACAGTTCTTTTTTTCGAGTTACCTGTTTGGTAAATTTAAAAAATGCTTATGAGCCATAAAAAATAAGTTGGGAGTACCCAGCTTCTCATTTTCCAACTTATAAGCACTAAAAAAAAAGAGCCAGTTTGACCATTAAAAAGTCATTTATGTCCTTATAGTTTTATGAGATAAAAATAAAAAAAAAATCTTAATTTTGTTATTTGATATCTGATTAGTGTGATTTTCACGCTATTTCGTAAAAAAATTCATTAAATATATGATTATGTCTTTAAAAAAATTAAATATTCATTATTTATATACAAAATTCGAGATTTTTCAATTATGCATTCATAACAAAAGTATAAAAAATAGACAAGTATAAAGAAAAAAATCATAACTTCTTATTTTGATTTTCAATTTTGATAATTTTTTAAAATATTCTCATGAATATGTCGCAAACAACGTGATTATTTAAATAAAAAGATTCATCTAAAAAATATTATTAATGTCTTTTATAATCAATTTGACATTATAAACGGCTTATCAGCACTTTTTACCAAACAATTCAAGCAACACTTTCTTACCAAGCAGGTAACACCTTATTGTTTAAAAGAGTCGGAGCACATTAATGCTCACAAGCCCTACCTTCTTATCAGCTATTTTTGAGAAGCTAATCCAAACAACCTCTAAAACACTGCTTGGATTTTAAACTTTGTGCAATATGTTGTGAGATAATTTATACTACAAATGGGTACAAAAGATGTGAGACTATGCTATTTAGGTCAATTCTTTTTAGGTATGACACTATTTTGTGGGATTTGTTTCTAGTTAGTAAAAGCTAGATAATCTCTGGGTCACTAATGAGGTTTGATTGATTCCTACCACAATTTAAGCAAACCATTTTCCTTGCAAAAAATTTATGTGATACATTTTTGTACACCATTACTATATAGTGCCTGAACTTAAAGTATGGTACATGATAGTTTACTTCTTTATCAGATTATTAGTTCATATCCATCTTACAAACAATGAAAACGACTAATAAAATGTCATCTAAATACCAATTGGTTGTGGCTCAGACGCTCAGTTGACAATGCAAGCTGAGACCGGAAGAAGAGATCTCCAACTTGATCTCCACTAAACACATTTACCCACACAGAAAATGTCATCTACGATATTCACTTTTTATTTGTTACAATCGGCTTATCAATCACTAATAGCAAGTAGTTATTAGAGTGTGGAACCGGATGGATGAAGGAAAAGAAAGTCGCAGCAAGCCGGATGACTCCATGGACGAGAGAAGGCATGAAAACCGAATCTAAATAATTGAATGTGATTATTGTTGATTGTTATTCTCTTTTTGTTTGTGCATTCCATAGATTACGATCCTATACAAGAGAACTTCCGCGGCGTGGTTGAATTAAGGTTCTTGGGATAAAAAACTAATTTTCATAAAAAGTGGTATCAGAGCCCCAGTTAGAGTTGAGTGGGAGCTATAACAGAAGATAGAAAGGTGAAGATAAAGAAGTTAGGTTAGATGGTACAAACTTCGAAAATTGAAAAATTAAGATTGAGAATTATCAGTATATGCATGAAAGATTAGGATCTGATGATTTTTACTATCCTTCTGGTCAAATTTATCAGTAGTACTTAGTTTCTGTCTCATCATCTTGTTTTGCAGGTTAAAGATTTTCATCGGTAACAATACGTCAAAAAAGTTTGCCTTTCAAAAAACTACACATCTCTTGAGCCCATAATTCACAATTCAAATCATTAAAAATAAAAATAAAAATAGAATTGAGTGACAACATGAGAATTATCTAAGGCAACCATGATACCCAAAACGGCAAAATTAATGAGAAAAATAATAAACTCAATCTGAAATCGAAAGAAAATGAGGCAGATTTTGAAGAAACAAACCTACAAAATGGGTTCATATCGATTCGATTCTCATTCACATTCTCATTCCAAATTAGCACCGCGGGCACGTATATTTGGACTTCATGCTAATTTGTTTGGCAGAACAGAACCAGGTTCACTGATTCGTTCCTTTTTAACTACTGGTTGCGGTCCTGAAAGGAAAAAGAGAAAATGGATTAAAAATAAAAAGAAAGAAACCCTCAATTTTTACGAAGCTCATTCCATAATGCAAAGTATTCATAAACATCACGTTAGCCTTTGGATTATAAAATTTGAGCGAAACGGGAATCATGAATGGGAATGGTGATGAGATTCTTATTTCAAAGCCATTTTCATAACCAAAAAGTCATAATACAATCATCATTCCAATTCTTGATTATTACAGCTAAACAAAAAATCTAATCCAAATGCTACCCAATATCTTTCACAGGTTAAAGGCTAACAAAAATGGCAGACGAGCAAAATAGGCATGAAAGAATCAATAAGTTGCATTTGAAGTGCAAAGTAAAATCTTTTCTCAGCTATATCACATAGAGATCGCAACTATCTAACATGTTGTTTGGCTATGACATGGATCACAAATATGCCAAAAGATGTTACCAGCGACTAACATATCTGGAATTTACATAATCTATTTTAAAGACAATATTCGAATTCTAAATGACAATGAAACTTGGCTTCTACCAAGTGATGGAGTTTCTTGAAGCTTTCAAACTTCATGTTTGAGGTCCAAAATGCCATACTTGTCTATAATATAAATAAAAATGGCAGGAGAGGATTTTGACGAGAGTGAAGCTTCCACAAACGCTATTCATCAACTTTTGTTAAAATTAATATAGAAATAAGAGGACTAAACTTATGGATAGTTAAATGCCAATAATAAAAAAAGGTGCTAGTTATGTGTTTATCGTAATAGTACAAGGGGGCTACAAAAAACCACCAAAATATCAAATATTTTTAATCATTATCACCTCCTAATACTACTCTTGCCAAAATCTGAACTTTAAAGTTCATATATGTTCCTAGCATGAGAACTGCTCAAGAAAAAAGAAAAACAAGAGATTAGAATTTGCTTATGAGATACCCCCAGCATGCAAGTATGAACTTTGCACGAGGAACGAGAACAAAAAGAAAATCAAGAAGGAAATATCATAAATACAAATTAACTTTCTAGAAGAAGAACGAAAATACAATGAACAACTGCCAACAGTAAAACTGAAGAATCCGAGTGGTAATAGGGTGAAGCAAGAAGAAAATAAACAAAACAAAAGTAGTACTTGAATACTATCCTCTTGCAAAATCTACAAGATCTTCACCGTCATCCTAAGCATTACAAGCTAAAAAGGGTCAACCATTCACACACACCATGTTCAAACATATGGTAACTAAATCTCAAAATTGTAAAGAAAATAATAACACCAAAGCTGTTTCAAATGGAGAATTAAAACAGAAAACCGGCACAAAAAAAAAAATCATTTGAAGCTCACGTGATATAAGGGCTTTGGGCCTGGTCTTGAACAAAATCCGCTGCCTTATAATTCCAACAACTTCCAATTCTACACCGGAAGAATCGGTTTCACTGCCCTGGTCAACTTCCATAGTCTTTATTTTGTTTAGTACCAATAACGGCTTCTTCAAGAGAACTTTTGTACCCATCAATTCATGATACCCAACAGTAAAAGTATAGTTTTCCTGAACCACAATGACAAATTTCAAAAACTGAGATTTTGCTCCCTCAAACTAATCTAAAACCATGAATAACAACCATAGACAATAAAGATGTATTTATTTACTAAATTGAAATGATGATAAAATCTAAGATAACATTATTTACTATATCAAATAAACCCTAATATCACATTTTCCCTGAATTGAGTGTTGAAAGTGATGGATAAAGCATAGAAGTGAAATGAAAATGGTAAGAACCTGTGAAGAAGGACGGCAGAGAAGTCCGATTTGGAGATTGTGGAAGGTTCCTTGAAATGAGGGTTGAGCTTCAACAACGCCTTGCAATTCCACGATTGCCCATTCTCGACAATTGTCTACTCCACAACTGCACTTCACACGAATCTGCATTTCTTCTTCTTCTAGCTGTTGCTTCCTCTTTGTCTCTGCACACACCTCACCTATTCACCATTCTCACTGCGCAAACCGTAGCACAACAACTTTTCTCTTTTTTAAATGAATCCTATTCCTATTTAAGTAGTGGAGGTGTCAAGTTCGGGTCGGGTTTTGAATGGTCTAATCTGGACCCGACCTCTACGTACTGTGGGTTTAGAGATTATGTGAATTTGGGTTGGGTATAGGCATCTATTAAGAACTTGTTCGACAACAATAACTTAGCTCCTTTTCTTTCTGTATGGACATCTTAAATTGTATATAACTTGGACCTACTCTGAATGGCTTCTAGGTTTTGATTAATAGTCGACTTCTCACAAATATGTGAGTTCATGTGAACATAAATCGGGTTTCGAATGTTAATAAATTTGGAAGCACTTGTCCTTGTCGTGTCCATTATTTTAATAGTAGAAGTGGTGAGGAAGCACCTGAACATACTGCATCACTTTTATTATATACAAGGAGAATCTTTTGAAAGCATGCACAAATTATTATAAGAATAAAACATTAAAACAATCCTTTTTTCTAATTAACAAGCATACAAATTCAAACCTAAGATTTTGAAGTACCAAGTGAAATAAACCACACTTAGTAAGTGTATCAAAATGATTCATGTATAGTAGAAATGAACCCTGAACCGACAAATATGAAGTCAAATCAGCGGGAAAATCAAAATATATTAAATAGTAATATTTTTGTAAGAAAATCTCGAATCCAATGAAAATCACATTTGAGATAATAAGGTCAGCCCAGAGTTTCAAATGATTTGTAAAATTATTTGAGATCTACCATACAACAAATTGATAGTACATTGTCAAAAACTACCAAAAGTTGCCGAGAACAATTAGTAGTGAAGGTTTATAAGCCGAACTAAGCTGTCAATTACATCAGACAACAGCAAAACAGTAAGGACCATCCATAGACTCCTAGACTATACACATTATGTTAATTCTGCACTCACTCATTTGTCCTCGCATTGTGTGGGCGCATGCTCGTTCCATCAGCTGTGTTTCGAAACCCAACGTTTCCCGACTGAGGCGTTAAGGCGGGAGAGTCAACCTGCTTGAACACGGCCTTATCGACAGGACGCCAAAAGTCTGCTTGATATATATCAACATTGGACAAAGTCACCTCGTTGTTCCCATGGGACTGTGTTGTGAGTTGCTGAGCAATGTTCTGTATATTCATATCGTACTCAAGTGGGATTGCTCCGGTCAGAGTTTTCACTGCAAATTCAATACACGGGTCAGTCCAGAAATCCTCGCAAGGCAGATCGGGTGGGTTCGGGTTTCCTCGCTTATCGGCTTCCTTGTTCTCCGTTTGAACTTTACCGATTTGTTCGGGAATGAAAAGGCTCTCTTTAGGCAAGGTAGGAGTTCCATTTCCAGCATGATCGGCTGGAGTGGCGAGATGAGCTGAGTCCCCAGAACACTGCTTGATTTTGCTTGACCCTGCCAGAACATCCATTGCTTCGGAAGCATCAAAGGCTGATCCGGTGAGAGTTTTTATTGCAAATTCGATGCACGGGTCCATCAAGATATCCAAAGGCAGGTCGAGAGAGGATTGCGACTTATCATCTCCTCTATTGATCTTTTCTGGATCACTAGGGTTCTCTGAAGGCAAAATAGCACAATCTTTCCTATCTTCAATTTCGTATACGGTTCCTGGCTTTCTATCAAGCTTTCCTGGACTGGTCAAGTCCCCAGAAGGATATTTACTATTGCTCGAATCCAGCAAAACGTCTGTGCTTGTTCGAGTAATATTGGTAGGTTTTGATTCTAGCCCAGCCTCCAGCTGCTCGATCTTTTCAGGTGCCTGATGAGCCAAAGTAGCAGTAATAGAAGATTCTGTTTCTCTAGCTTCGACCTTACTTGAATCTTTAACTGCAACCCGATGAGCTCGACTGTTTATTTTAACTTCCAACCCAGGATCTACTTGTACACCAGCAAGTCGTTTTGAAGTCCGGCGAGGGAGGTTAGGGTTACTCCTATCCTTAGATTTGCGGCCAGGTCGTCTCTTACTATTATCACACACAATTGCTCCATTTTCAGGTGGTTGCTTACTATTATCACTCACAATTGCTTCATTATCCGGTGGTGGCTTCTCGGGAGAGCCTCCAACAGCAGGAGATGAACCAGAGTCTACTTGAGCTGGACCACTTTGCTTTTCTATTTCCTCTGGAACCTTGCTTTTGGAGAGGTCTGCACAGCTTAATTCAGCATCCACCACACCTGCATCATCCAGTAGAAAGCTTAATGCTACGTTACTGAAAATTAAACACAATATCGAGGAAGGTTCTATGCAACATCTTCTGACACTCACCACAAAGGCGGCATCAAAACGAAGTATCGGAAGGTAGATAAATATGTGAATAAATGAAACGATAGAACTAGAAAAACTTATTTAGACCAAAGCTCAGAACATTTCGAACAAGAAACGGGAAGGTAAATATCAGACGTGTCCATTAGCAAATAACGCACGCGTTCATTATCTAATGAATAGGGCAGAGGTCTTCTAAACCTTAGGTATGGGTTCAAATCCTATTGGACGCAGCCTTTTCCACATCATATATATACTTACACCCATCAGATGTCTGTCCAGAGAGAGGAGGACATTCCTCGTCAGTGCAAGTGGAAGATTTAACTGACTGTTCATCTCTTGCCATCACTTCGAACTTCGAGCTCAGATCCTCGTTACAATCTCCTGTTGTTCCGCTACTTTCTAATCTCTGTTTCTTGGCTTCAGCTGCTGACTGAGAAAGATAAACAAGAATGACGTCACGTACATAATAATTATGTCATTGTTCTATAATTCAAAAAGAAGAAAAATTAATCTAAACCAATAAATCTTTGGCTCAAGATAAGCCAAACCATTCGAAATATGTCACCTCAATAACTATCACCCATAACCACCACAGTAAGTTCATTAGGGTCGTTAGGGAAAGCTTGATGAGGAGAGCCCCCTTGGGTTACTTGAATTTTGATGAGATGTTTTAATTTGATTGGTGTGGCTCACTCTAAGCCAAAAACTCGTAGGCTTAGAATCCTTACTCTCTTAAGAAAATACCATATACTTCTGGGCAAACAAGTAATTCTAACAACTGAGAATGTAACAAGGAACTGCTAAAAGTTCAAACAAAAAGGAATAACATATTAATAATACCAATCACTCCAAACTTGTAAGCATATTGAACAAAGTAAGCTGTTCAAGTGCTTTTGTTGTCTTCTCATCAATTTCCAATGAAAAGTACTTGAAAAGGTAAAATCATACACTAGTCAGGTGATGTTGAACTCTTAAGCATGCATCACTAATAATGAACAATTAAGAATGAATTCAACTATAGGAATTCTCAATATAATGGAGCTTGACCTAATCTATCTGTGAAGTTGAGAGAATATTGTTGTGTACATTGCATTGTCAAATGACTAATTTATAATACAATGGGATAGACAATGATCCCTATAACCAAGCTAATATCAATTTACATCTAATATTTAGGGATTCTAACACTATACTACAGTACTCTCAGGCTCTGCAATCCAAGCTAGCATCAGCATCAACTATCCTGTACAGCGCCAATTAAATGATTCCAAAAAGCATCAACTATCCTGTATAGATACACTTGAAATATCTAAAATACATAATGATCGTAGTTTTCTCACAGCCCATTTTCCCTGTCCTTCAAGACCCATCATGCTAATTTATGAAGCTCTAATACAAGCGTATCAGGAAACTTTTTTACTCCTAAGAAGCTAACACTAAATTGGATATCTGAGTGACCTGGGATCGCTTTATCACAGATAGTATTATTAACAGCTCAGGGTTTTATCGGGGCTAGTTCTATCTCTTAGGAGTTATTATGTTTTGGAGGCAAACTTGATTGATGATAGTGAAATTCTCTCCCTTCTATTACTTCTACCCTTTCTCCTTAAATTTTGTTTCTTGTGTATGTCCTACATCAATTTGGTAATATAGTTGTAGAGGACAAGCTCAACTCAATTGTAATACTCCAATGGATCCAAATGTTAAACTTATTCCAGAATAGGGGAGCCTTTAGTAGATCCTAGAAGATATTGTAAGCTTTGAGGAAAACTGAATTATCTCACTATTACAACACGACTAGACATTTCTTGTGTCATAAGTGTCAAGAATCAATTTCTTCAATCTCCATTTGATGGCCATTAGGATGTTGTGCGATACATCCTTAAGTACATAGAAGAAGCTCCAGATCATGTATTACCTTATGAAGGTAAGACATACCCAGGTTATTAGCTATTCAGATGTAGACAAGGCAGTCTCCTTCAAACAGACACTCCATTTTAAGCTATTGTGTAATGATTTGTGGAAATTTGGTACCTTCAAAAGTGAAAAGCATGATATTGTTGCCTATTATAGTGCAGAAGCAAGGATATCATGCTATCACTAAGCAACTTATGTGCTTGTATGGGTGAAAATGTTGTTCCAAGAATTGAAGTTAGTTTGGTGAAGTCATTGTATGAAGTAAATATGCAATGATCAATTGCATTACACATGGCATCTAGTTAGAGTGTAAAAATTAAAATGGGTTGGTTCTTTACATGGTATCAGAGTCTTCGTGACCTAAATGTTACAAATTCGAGTCTCGTCGCCACAACCCTAATTAAATTTCAGTATAAGGCATGAAAAAGACTTGTGCATGGGGGTTTGGGCCCACACGCAAAGCGATTATGGCCTTGCACGTGAGAAGACATGTTAAAGTATAAAAATTAAAATGCGACTTCAACTATCAGTTTAATATTTAAGTTGAATTGGTTGTTTACATATCTAACCTTATTTTTTATGAAAGAATTAAACATATCAAAATCGATTGCCAATTTATCAAAGAAAATTATTTATCAATTAAAATTGCCTACTAGTTTTGCCAATTCAAAAGATCATTGTCATATATCTTTACAAATCTCTTTGACGACCTCACATCATGATACATATGCTCTAGGTTGAGGGCAAGTGTTAAGAGTTAGAATGTAGTTTACATATGCACATAGGTTTTGGTCCATAGCTTTAAATTAGGGATTATCCCAAATCATAGGATTGATTTGATTGTAGGTTACCTTATATCATACTCCCAATCCCAAAATAATTATTCACTTTCTATTTTAATGAAGATTAAGGATGAATTACTTAGAATTAGGCTTTTTCATCTGCTTTTGTTCTAACTAACTTACCTTAAGGATGTTACTTGTAATTCATGCATAACTAACTAATCAAATTCAAAATACAGAAAGTGGGCAACTTTTTTTTCTTTTTCTTTTTTTTTCTTTTTTTTTTTTTAATTAATCGGAAAGTGGACAATTATTTGGAATAGATGGAGTACTTATTAAGTTTGCTTAGTCATGATTAGAGAATGAGATTGTAGCTTTAGATAGAGGAGGTTATTGTTGCTCTATTTAATCTAACAATAGGAAAGTTATCATCTAATATTCATGTACTATATAGGATGACAATCCTGCCTTATTGAACTTTAGCTATCAAACTCTTGAAGTTGATTTATTTTCCATTAGGATAGATACAAAACCACTTAATTATGGCTGCTATTAGAATATTTAATTTTCTAGGATTCTATTTATTCCAATTTATTTGGAGTTAAGCCTATAATAAGTAATTTTGTTATGTTATGAAGGCAGACTTGAATGATTGAATAAACATATTATTCAAATACCCTCTTTCTATTATCACTTCTCCCTTATATATATAATTCTTCCCCATTTCTCTTCAAATTGTGTTCATTCATGTTTTTGTCTTGCATCTCTTAGCTTCCAAACAAAAATAAGTTAACAAAGAACAGACCGCTACCAAAAAGAAGATGAATACATAACAATCAAATAAGATACTAAAAAAATCATATAAGTACAATTTTTTATTAACAGACATTTAAGAATTACATTGCCCAAATTAAACAAGAAACAACATCCTTGGAATATTCTAGACCTTTCCATTATTAAAACATGAATATACTTAATAACAATAGTTTCTTAAAATATTGTACTTGAAAGTTGTTTACATTAGTAGACTCATTCACATCATAAACACAAACAAATAATACCAAATAAATTAGATGAAGGAGAACAGGAAAGCATATGACAGAAAAAATACAGGCATACAATTGCAGGCTTAGAAAATTAAATCATGAGCAAACTTACTGATATATTATCATCTTCCAACTCCACATCATCGTTCCCTTTCTCCTTTGGCTTGGATGCAAGTCGTCCCACATCACCTGTTTCAACATAACGAAGGGCATCCTTCATAGAGCGAAATATATATCCAGTAGTAGGATCAGTGTAGTACTGCAAAAAAATAATAATAATAATAAGAATTAAAAAAAAAAATGTATTACTTTCTATTGGCGGAGAAAAGTAAAAACATGATCAAATCTATTTGAAAAAGGATAATCTTAAACTTTTGAATTGTATGGATGAGCTATTCAGAAACTTATAGAATGCAAAACTCTATATCAATTACCGGGTCTCGCCTTATTTTACCACCCTTCTTAGTCACTTTAATTTCTTTGATCCATCCTGGGGGTAAACCTTCTGCTGCAGCCTTTTCAATTACAGCCTACATTGCGAGAATACACATAAATTGATCTATGGATTTAAGGTAACTAGCACACACCCAAAATAAAAATAAAAATAAAAAACATAAAAATCAGAGAGCAATCACTAACATTTTCTGTAGATCGCTTGCTGGTGCCATTTTTCTTTTCTTCAATTTTAGGACTGCTGATCTGTAATGAATCAAGATAGCGAGATACCTCTAACTTTGAAAAAAACTTATGTTCACGAGAGGGGGAAAGATAACACTGTAACAAGTACAAACAACAAAAACAAATTTATCAAATTATATAGTCAAAGGCTAGTATAAAGTTTTGAACTTTCTTCTCCATCAATGATTATAGAAATTTCTGTTACAAGCTCATAATGTTTATAATATAATAATGTTCACTGATAACATCCTTTTAAAAGATATTCTCATACTAACACTAAAAATAATGAAATAAAAGGTAATACGGTAACAGTAATGAGATTTAATATATTGATGTGCATATAAAGTATAGTTGAAGTTGCACCCAAGGCATAAAGGGGACAATAAATGCATGCAAAAGAGAATGGCCATTTTTCTATTATATAGGTTTTCACTTACTTTCAAAACTTCAAAATTTACCTTACATAATCAATAGTAACATGAAAACATATGTCAAGTTCTATATAAAATCTAGACAAAACTACAGTAGTGCATGAAAGGACAACATATTTAAGCAATGGATAATGACTTACTTTTCTTTCACAAAGGCTCTCTCATGCTTGCTGTTGGAATATCTTACGTAGGGGTGTTCAAAATCTTGTCTGATTCAGTCTAATTCAATACTAACCGAATTTTTTTATATTATTATTCTTTTACATATGTAATTTTTTAATCACATTTGTACACTCCTCTTCATTACTAACCCAATTCACCCCAATCATATTTTCTTTTTCCTAATTTTTTATTGAATTTGGTCCAAAATTAGCCCAGTCCGGTCTTCGGTTCGTGTCATGGACATGAACACCCCTTGCTAACCTTCCATGATGAATCATAGGATTGGATTAAGAAAAACATGAAGTTTGATAAATAGAACAAATTAAGGAATTATAAGAAAGATTAAGTACATCTAACTACCCTTATTTACCATCCCATACTGCATAACTACCTTATGTTTCATTTTGCGACACTAGACTACCCAATATCTTCAACAATCATAAATTTGTTAAAAGAACATGCCAAAAGACTATTTTGCCCTTCAATTTACTCAAATGCTCAAAGTCATGCTGTTGGCATGAAAAAAATAGTAACTTTATGCTTGAATGTGGTTGATTTTTTTATCGTGCACTATTTTCTTAGAATAACATGATCACAGGCTCAATATATGGAAAAACAGTAAAAGCGTATATACAAATTTGGCAATTTTCAAATAGGTATTCACTAAAGAAACTGAAAAGGGAAAAGGAAGAAAAAACTCATAACTGTCATCGAATGTTGGATCGAGATGAATTTTTATATTTCATGTAATTTTGTGAGAGAAGCATAATTACAATTTCCGTTTTCCGGAAAAAGATACAAAAGTCTAAGCAGATCTTGACATATAGTAATTAAAGAACAAATATTTGTGAGTTAAGAGTTCAATGCCTAATTCAAGTATTATTTTTATTTTGGGTAACCTTTTTAGAGGAACGTGATTATGGCATTAGTTCTTTTGAAATGCAAAAATCTGGCTAGCATTGTGATTTTCAGGTCGGATTTATATTTTCAAGAAGTTCATACACTTTAATGCTAGAAAAAAGTTCCAAAATAGTGATTGTACTATCTCAGTTGTTCTAACTTAGTTTATGTATTACTTTTTCTTTTAATTTTCTCTAAACTTCAAGTGTTTGATCCATTTAAGTCAGAAACTGTTCTAATTAAGGACTCGCCAATAAAATACTAACCCACCACAACCATTAATATAACTAATGCAGTTAGAAAAAATACAAAGATTATGTTTTTAGTACAAAATAATAAAACAATTTTTAACTTATTACCACTATATTATAAAATTCAAAGCACACTTAAGAGGCGTAAAGGCTCCTGGGGTTCAAGCATCAATCAGTGGGGAGATTTTCACACAACTACCCCGGACTATGACATTTTTTCACCTAGTTACCCTAAACTACTTTTCCCATCAACCAACTCCCCGAACTTTCAACATATAAACCCATCAATTAAATTAATTGAATATGCTCTATATTTCCTTGTGATTTGCACATGATTGACTTTTTATAGTACCTAAAATGCCCTTATACTTTAAATAAATAAAAAAACAACAGCATAAAACCTTTTCCTAATTAATTTCAAATGTAAGCATTATTCTTTGATGCTCTTAAGTACATAAAAAGATTATTTGAAAGCGCTATTGATGTTCTTGTTCAGCATTCATGTGTTCTTGGCTGGGGGTTTTTCATATGATTCTCAAAAATTCATTTGGGGCTAATGTTATCTGAAGAAAGGAAAAAAATCAATAAACTTGGAATCAAATGAAACAATCCAGAACAAAAAATTCAACAAGTTTTGATCTTCAAAAATAGAAAAGCACAATCCACAATCTAACAAAGTCGGATTATATTCATATTTGCACAGAGTTATATAAGAATCAAAATCAATGTACAATTTAAAAAGAAAGGAAGAGAAGGGCAGAATATATTAACAAAACCAACAAACTAAACCAAAAAGTTCACCAAGATCTGAGCTCAAGTGGAACAATAATTTCAAAGCAACAGAAACCCTAATTGAAACAATAATTTCACACTAGATTAGAGCTCAACGGAGCAAATTATATTAACAAAGCCAGTAGAGACTGAGAGAGGGCAAGAGGAGCAAGGAGCAGATTATGAACGATATGAGAAAGAAGGGACGTAACAGCATGCACAACCTTAATTCTCCTTGAAGCTTCCAAATGTAAGCCATGATAGCGAAGCTTCCATAAATGGCTCTCGAATTTGAGCCATGGAGGCGGGGCTTCAACATATGACTCAAATTTGAGTAATGGGGGTGGAGCTTCAGTGGATGATATAGTTTATGGGTCATGGAAGGGGGAGGCGTCGATGGATTGAAGCCATACCAATATGGCAAGATGGTGACAGACCGGAGCACTAAGAAAAGGCAGGAGGAACAATGGTGCTGCTATTTCTTGCAATCCAACAACTCTAACGAGATGCGGCAGATTGGAGCGTAGCGCTGTTCGCCGGAGTGTTATGTTAGGATTTGTGTATAACTAGGAAGATAGATGTTATCAACCAGTTTCCTATACTAATTAGGTAGTTTCTTATTTCTAGTATTTCCTTTTCCCAATTGATATGTCTTGTATAAATTAATAGTTTGCTATTCAATAATAATATACAATTCTTCTCTTCAAATCCAACATGTAAAAAACCCAAGAAGCGTTGACTTTGTAGAGCTGCATTGAAGTCACCGTCATAGAAAATGAAGCTCAAACTTAAGGCTTTAAGGTTAGGCGCACTTCATGTGTGGTTTTTTTAAACACAACTTACTACTATAACATGAATTGACCTTTTACCCTTGAATAATTCTTAAATTTTCAAGTAATATCATTCCACCCTTCTCCTCTAAACAAACTCTGGACCATTTCCTTTTTTCTTCGGTCTCCACACAAATTGTCCACCGCCTGCATCTTCGGTCTGGATTGAATGGAGGCCCATCCCTCCACCATTAAAAAAAAAAAAAAAAAGATCCCATTTTTTCGCGCTGGAGAAATGGGAGAGAAGTTGAAAGAGGCAAGGCTAACAGACCTTTTGACAATGAGAGACGATTTGCTTATTGGGTTCAGATCGAGGAAGTGCATGGTGATGAGTACTAGTCAATGATGTACAAGAGGCAAGACATAACCACTACATGATTTAGATTCCCTTAATTGTCAATCATAAATATCACTTTTGTTGGAAACGCTGTTGGTTATAAAACCAAAAATATAGCCCTTCCTTACTCAGCAGCAAGAAATAAAGGCGTGAGGGATGAGAGATGGAGATGGATTAGTGGCATTCATTTTCGCGTCCAACACTATGGTTCTATAATTAAGGGGGCTCGCCAGTGTCACAATGAAGTTCTAGACATGAGCCAACTGGAACTTACTATTGAATAGTATTAGTTTACATTAAAATATAATAAGATTGTTAAATCCTCAAAATATAATATTCTTATTTAAAACAATTATTATTACTACTATTTCATCACATCGTCAAGTTTCCATTAAATTCAACACAATTACTAACAATACAAACTCTAAAGTAGTCAACCGTTACTAATAAAATATAAGGTATGGTTATGTGTTTGGAAAAAGAAAAAAAAAGGTGGTTAGCATTCTTGTTGAAGTAGGTAATAAATCACACATCGGATAAATATGAGTTGAAGAGACTATATATAATAATGCGAGTGAAACCCTTCTAATAAGGTTGAAATTTTAATAGTGGAAGCCTAAGTCATTGCAGGTAACCCAATTGTTCAAAGTTAATATAGTATTAGAGCTAGTTTTGATCAAGGTTTGGCTCAAAGATGACCTGTTTATGTTGTCTCCCCCTTGTGGTCTTCGACCCGCTCGCAAATAGACATACCTGCAGCGGCCCACGTGTGGAAGAAAATTACCTAAGCGTGAGGAGGAGTGCCCATTTTAAAGCCTCCGATTGTGCACGTGTTGAGCCCACCGATAAAAAGAAATTATAAATGTGAGACTCGCACGTGAGGAGAATGTTAAAGTGGGTAATAAACTCCTCATCGGATAAATATGAGTTTAAGAGGCTACATATAATGGTGCAAGTGAAACACCTTAGTTTATTACTATTTTTATCCCATATACCCATTAAAAATGAGTTCATTGAAGACAACACATCATCTGACTGGATACGTATGCAACCCTATCCATTTAGAGTGTGGATATAGGCCTAATAACTTAACCAAGTAGTCATTTTGTGTTCAATCTCTTCAATTTGATTTCTTTCTCCTTCATGTCATTTGTTTCTAAATTTCAACTTTGCAATAGAGTCTTAAGGGAGAAACCAAGAGACTTTATAAGCGACCCCATTGTAGTCAAAACCTTCATTGGTCTTGACAACCAAATCTTCCAATCGTTGTTTTCATTGTTGTTTTTCCTCTCTTTGTAGAATATGCAGCCTCCGTTATAAGAGCATAAAAAGGTGCCTATGATAGAGCATCGGCAATGAGTAAGCAAGAGCCTAGCATTGCAAGTGCTATCCAATCCAGTGATAAACTTGAAAGAAAAAAAATTGACATCTTGTGAGATAGAGTGGTGGGATATGTTGACTTTGCATAATGAATCATGGAATTAGATTGTGGCGTAAACCATGGGATATGATAGGTAAAACAGATTATGGGATTATAATAATGAGTAGGTGATTTATGTAATTTGTTTATTACCTTAGAGGGTCCATCGTACATAACACATCAAGATAGTTGTCAATGTATCTCACACTAAAGTCTAAAAGAATGTCAAATTTGTTGTCACTTAATATACAAGTTAGGCCCTCCACCTATTAGCTTTAAACTTTTGGGTTGAAGGCAAGTTAAACATGGTATCTGATTGGGTTTGGGTTTGGGCTTGGTGAACCGTATTTGTTGACTCCCTTCTTGGTACACGTGCATGGTTTGATTGTGTTAGTCAGCATGCACATGAAGGAGAGTGCTAATGTATCCCACATTGAAAGAATAAAAAACTCATTACCACTAGATATACAAGTCGGGCTCTCCACCTATCAACCTAAGCTGATGGATTGGAGACAATTTAAACAACATCGAAAAGATATTCAGCCCTTTAGGCATCGGGACTGAGGATGTGGGCCTTACGGTTGAACTGTTATCTTTTTTAGTTCACTCTCTTAATTCATTTGTCTATCTCCTCCATGTCCTTAGTCATTCTTAATATTTATACTAGATTTAAATGATCATATTTTGTTTCTTTATCCTAGATAATAAAAAGACATGTATTAAAGAATTTTAAATTATTTTATTCAATAATATTATTATTATGTATACTTGCACACAATATGTAATATAGTACTCCCTTGTTTGAAAAATTCCAACAAAAGAAACCATTACGTTACCGTGCCAAAAGACGGTTTAAAGTTCTTGACTTCCTTTCCCGGAAGCGACAAAAGATAGTTATTGACTCTCACAACCTAAATGATTGTAAGATTTTCTCCATTACAAGCTCATAATGTTTACAATTATTACAAAAAAGCTACTTTATAAAAACATATTCCCACACTACCGTGTTTAAGGAAACAAAAGTCATGAGTAGCATGTAATAAAGTATTAAATTGCATTATGAATACAAACAAAACTGAACAAAACTGCACCACATTAGCAGAACAGAGAAAATGCAAAGATAAAGTCGTACGGCTTCCACGTACTTTAAAAAATTAAAATTTTAGAATGCACACAATAAATACTGAGCCATTGGCTGCCAAATATACCATAATTTCAATACTAGATTCATTCAGTCCTAACTACAATTATCATCTCAGAACCGGTATAGAAATTCCCTTGAACATCATATCACTGAATTACATACTCCTTAAAACATATTAAATATGAGAAACTACTATACTCAGATAACCAAGCAAATTAGCAAGGAAGTTAACCATCCATTCAAAGTGTCCCTCGAATAGACCAATTAAAACCCTAATTGAACATTAGCCCCCAACAACAGGTCACAAAACCACCCAATAATCTAAGCAAAATTGAAATCCTCACATTTCACAACAACATACAAAAGCACAAGATTGCCACTAAAGCTTCAGGGTTTCTCAGAAATTCCCCAAATTGCTTCCTTCATTTCCTAAACTTTCCACAACTCTTCACTTGGCATCAACACTTCAAAAACCAAAAACCATGACTCTTTTTAAAAAAAATCAGTTTCCAAAAACACACACGAAAAAAAAAATAGTTTCCAAACATTAATCTGGCAACACAAGTAACACTTCAACAACTCAACTAGGATTAAATCAGAAGCAGAACCGAACTCGCAAATCACAAGCAAAGGATCTTCACAATTCTGTAGCTAAAACAACTCAGAGAATCTACACAACCAGTACCGATGCATAAATCAACAGAGCTCAAAATCAGAGACAATTCAGAATAAAATAAAATAAAAATCACCTTCTCTTTTTTGCCGCTCCTTCTGGCTTTCACCTCCACGATCCAGCTCTCCGGCAGCCACTCGTC